>JAHPZR010013128.1:0-17943 GCA_019787425.1 Platygyra sinensis
ATAATGGTAATTGAACTGAGTGGAGTGCAATTTGGTCTGAAATCATACGCGTGATTTCAAAATCGAACGAGCGCGCAGCGCGAGTTCGATTTGAAATCACAAGTATGATTTCAGGCCAAAATTGCACGACACGAAGTTCAATTACCACTTTATTAAATCCATTTTGAAATCGCACAATTTTATGGCCTTAAATTTTAGATTTTGATGCATTGTTCGAAGCCGAGCCGCGCAGGTTTGTTAGAAATGGCGGAACCGGAAATGCTTTGACATTCATTTAGTATGCAAAACGATGTCATGTGACGAAATCTCATTCAAGCATAACAAGCAAACAAGTAGTTCTGAAGTGAGAACGAAAATAGTCTCTTTCATGCATCAAAGTTCGATTTTCTTCGCCTGAATCAATGATGGAAGTCCTTCCTTTCTTTTGTGGTTGAGGCTGAGACTTCTCGTTGTCTTTAGAGAAGGAATTTGAGGGTGCAACCGGTGTAATTCTGCGATGGATAATTTTCTTTTGAGTTGTGAAACTCCCTCGACTGCACGATGCCCAGCTGTGGATAGTTTTCTCTTTTAAAATACCGTTCAAAGGCACTCTGCATGATTTTACGGGACTCAGGCTCTTTAGTATCTCTGCTTCTTTTTGTGATCTCTGCCTACAATTTTATAGTTGGGACCTTGTCAAGTTCGTGCGGCGCCGTTTGTTTCAAGATATATTTTTCAAGATGGCGTTCATTCACTGTTTTGTGGAGCGGGTCGAAAGACTACGTATGGTTATTCACAGCGATAAAGTTGAGCTCTTGTATTGCTTCGTTTGAAACTACCGCGAACCTGGAAACATGTACCTTCTTGAGATGGCTATGAATTTGTTGTTGTGTGGTTTCCGTTCGTTTATGTTTTGCTGAACTCGGTATCACACGAATCTTGAGCAGATGTTGAAGAAACAATGCCAAAATATTCGTCAAAATGGACACTGAATGTTGGAAACGTCTTGTAAAGAAGGTCTTCAGCCGGGAGGAGCCCGTAATCATTATTCAGAAACTGTAATTAATTAAATTCGTCAATTGTCTTGAAAAAGAAAAGACAACAATAACAAAGTTTTGCCCTGTAGTTGGAAAGTTCGCAACATAGGCGCTTTTTGTCATTCATTTTCCTAAAATTTTATTGGTTACATCAGACTAACCTTGAAATCTGATTGGTTGTTTTGTTTTATTGTCCCATTCTCATTGGCTGAGAAAAAGGTGCGATTTAGAGCAAAAAATAGTGCAATTCGTGAATAAATCGCACTCCTGAGAGCCAATCAGATTGCAAGTATAACCAGTGATTTCAAAATGGATTTAATAAAGAGTGGTAATAATGACCCATCTAAATCTACGTCTTGGAAAGTGCTGGAAACTGTTTTGAGCCACCTTAAGAGAGAATGTCCCGGAAGACCGCGTGAAATCACACAAATGTGGCACATGTTTGAAAAATTGATTTCCCTCGTCTTTTGCTCAGAGACACCATATGATGAGTTAACAAACGTGGTATATTTGTTTTGTTCAGATCTACTTTTGTTTTCCAAAAAAATTGGAAAAATTGTACATGATGCCAACCGCTACAAAATGGTGGACATTAAATGGCCGAGTATCAACACAAGAACTTCGCTTCTGAAAATTGCAAAAGCAAGTTCGCTTTTCCTTTTTTGTGTATTTGTATGGAAGGTATTGGAAAATCATTTAAGGTGGATGGTACCAGTTTTCCGGACGTGGGAAGTCTGGTGACGACCGCGCACGTCACGCGCGAGTTTGTCCGCGAGATTTAGAATACAGAGAAAACAAAACAAATATGGCGGCGCGAAGATTTTTTCATACAAGGTTGTTTTTTTCCTGTTTATCCGAGATTGGATCAAAACGAAAGATGTCCTTTGGGTGTCAGTTGTTAAACAATTCAGTATGCATTAGGAAAACACTTTCTGTAACTCAATGCCCGAAATTCAAGGCTAAAGTTTCCATCAGTGTGGCGATAAATCTTGTCGGCGATCGCGATCGTAACAATTTGAAAACTACAGTGGCAAATTCTGCCAAATCCTTGTACCGTAGTTTATCTCGTTTTGTGTGCTACACCGGACTTGTAGCTTTCTATACTTACTACTCGTCCTTCGCCGCTTGCGCAGAAAACAGCGACGACGAAAAAGAAAATAATGAAGAGTGTCGACGTCGTCACAAAGGTTGCTTTGCTGCCAAAAGGCGGGTTTCACAACTTGAAAGTCTCGCAAAAGCAAGAAGTGCGAGAACAGTAAAAAATGACCAACCAGAAGAAAATGACGATGACATGGGACCTCCGCGGAAAATAGCGACTAGGTCTAAACAGGTATGTAGTTGACGGGCTGAACATTTATATGGCAAGATTCATTGCTGCAAATTAGCATGTTTTGCTATCAGCCCCCTCTCTCTTCCTTTGGTTTTGAAAAGGTCAATAAACGACAACTGAGCAGCACAATCATTTTTTAATATTACAGCAAGTTGAAACTGAAGTGGATATCTCTGGTTCAAGGATAGTTGAGCTAGGAGTTCTCAGAAATGATCTGAAATTATGTTCAAGATGTCAGGCAGGTGAGTCTCATATGTGGCCTTGAGAACCTGTTTGCTCCTCAGGAATGGGTTAAAGGGTGAAATGCATGGTGGATATCTACCGACCTTTAAATCCACCAAAACCCAAACACATTGAAATAAAAAAAATAAAGAGGACAATGGAACGAGATGTTGCATGTGAATTGTGGAGTAAAGCTCCTGAAAGTGGGGTAAAATTTTCTATCTTTGTTGGGGATGATGATTCAACAACATTAGCAGACATAAAAAACAAAGTCCCTTATGGTGTGGAGAAATGGTCTGATGTTGTACATGCAAAGAGATCCCTGAATTCTAGATTGTACAATCTTAAGGACCGGTTTAAAAGTTCAAGCTGCTCAATTCTAAGTCAAAAGGTTATAAACTATTTGACAAAGTGTTTCAGTTATTGTGTCAGCCAGCATGCAGGAGATTCAAAGTCTCTAAAGCAAGGCTTAAAGAGCATCATTCCTCATGCATTTGGTGACCACATTTCTTGCGATATTTCATGGTGTGGCTATAGACAAAATCCTACAACTTATAAGCAGGAAGGGTGGTAATGGGTCTCGGTTGGGTTCACTGGGGCCACCAGGTGTCCCCTTTAAATGCCGGGAAATGCCCACCGTCTCAAATAGGCTCTGCCACCAAGTCGGCTGTTGCACATCCTCGTTGTAACCCTGGTAATGCAGTTCCACACTGCAGCTGAGCAACAACGGCAAAAGGCGAGCATCTGGCGCCTTTAAATAACGAGATATCAGTGGCTAAGGGAAGGACAACCCTGACAGAAAAACCCTGGGCCTCCAGGTTGGGGGTTGAGCAGTAGGCTAACCCCCTACTCTTACATGGTTACAGAAACGTCTACAGAAATTCGTATCACCCAACCAGTCTTGGGCGAAAGAGGGGCAACCCCAAACGGGATTGAAATGACGCAGTGCAGCCAAACCCACACTGTGGACGCTGTAAGGCCGAACCGACTACTCACACTCAGGACTACCATTAAGATTGGGACATGGAATGTTAGAACCATGTTCGAGGCAGGAAAAGCTCAACAGATTGCAAACGAAATGAGTAGATATAAAATCAGTCTACTTGGTATCAGCGAAACAAGATGGACCAAGTCCGGAAGGCTTAGGCTAGCATCTGGCCAAGCGATACTTTATTCAGGCTATGAGGATGACCACGCAAGGCACATGCACGGAGTAGGCTTTATGCTCTCAGCGGAATCAGCCAAAACAATGATGGGATGGGAACCGGTTAATGCAAGATTGATTACTGCAAGATTCTATGGTACTGCTACTAACATCTCAATTGTGCAAGGATATGCTCCAACAAATGACGCAGAGCCTGAGGAGAAAGTGGAATTCTACGACACCCTGCAGAGCACCATTGATAAAATACCAACGAAAGACCTTCTTATCATTATGGGAGATTTCAATGCAAAGATCGGCAGCGACAACACAGGAAGAGAGGGACTTATGGGAAGGCATGGAGAGGGTGAAATAAATTTAAATGGGGAACTCTTCGTGGAAATGTGTGCGTTCAACTGTATGGTTATTGGTGGCTCCATCTTCCCACACAAACGCATACATAAAACAACCTGGATGTCCCCAGACCACAACACTGAAAATCAAATTGACCATATCTGCATTAGCAAGAGATTCAGGCGATCAGTGCACGACGTGAGAGTGTGCAGAGGAGCAGACGTGGCATCAGATCACCACCTAGTTGTGGCCACACTGAGGCTAAAGCTCAGGAAATACAACACCAGAAACCCCAAAGTAGCTCCAAGGTACAATATCAAGCTACTTCAAGATCCACCCTCTCTTAGAGCTTTCCAGATTGCACTAAACAACAGGTACCAGGTCCTAGCAGACCTAGCAGATGAAGAGGAACAGCAGAGCAGAGAAGGTGTATGGAATGACCTGAAGCAGGCATGGGCAGATACATCTAACGAGATCCTAGGTCTAAGGCGAAACCAGCACAAAGAATCGATCACCACAGAAACCTTAAGCAAAATTGAGAGCAGAAGCAAGCTAAAGGACAAGATCAGCAACAGCAGAACAAGGGCTGCTAGAAGGGAAGCGCAGAAACAGTACAACAAAGCCAACCAGGAAGTGCGAAGAGCTATCAAGCATGATAAAAGGCAGTTTATTAACAATCTGGCAAAGGAAGCAGAAACAGCAGCAAATCAACACAGGATGAAAGACCTGTATGAACTGACAAGGAAGCTAGCAGGAAAGAAGAGCGCTGCACCAAAACCCATCAAGGACAAATACGGCAACACGCTCACCAAGCAGGAAGACCAACTGAAGAGATGGGGAGAATATTTTGAGGAATTATCGACTCGACCATCACCACAAGGCTCTATAGCCATCCCAGAAGCCGAGCTCATGTTGGATGTTAATACTGAAAAACCCAGCAAGGAAGAAGTAGCAAAAGCAATACAGAAACAAAAGAATGGGAAAGCTCCAGGGCCAGATGGCATTCCAGCAGAAATTCTAAAAGCAGATCTAAACACCTCAACGCAGATGCTGTATGAGATCTTTGAGAAGGTTTGGGAGGAGGAAACTATTCATGAGGATTTGAAAGAGGGCTATCTTGTAAAAGTCCCCAAAAAGGGCGACCTAGCAAACTGTAACAACTATAGAGGAATTACCATGCTATCTGTACCAGGAAAAATCCTCAGCCAAATAATCCTGCAAAGACTAATAGATGCCCTTGAGGAGATCTTAAGGGACCAACAAATGGGCTTTAGAAAGAACAGGTCTTGTACTGACCATATCGCAACCCTAAGAATTATAGCTGAGCAGTCGCTAGAATGGAACTCCTCACTATACATCACTTTCATAGACTTCGAAAAGGCCTTCGATAGTGTCGATCACAACACACTCTGGAAGATTCTCCGTCACTATGGAATCCCGGAGAAGTTTATTGCCATCATACAACAGTCCTACTTCAATTCCCAAATCAGAGTAATACACAATCGTGAACTAACACCGCCTTTCTCTGTAAAGACAGGAGTCCGACAAGGCTGCATCTTATCACCTATGCTATTCCTTTTGGTTATTGATTGGATAATGAAGACCACAACGGAAGGCTCCAGGACAGGATTACAATGGACTCTCCTCTCCCAACTCCACGATCTAGATTTTGCTGATGACATCGATCTACTTTCCCACAACCACAGGCATGCACAGGACAAAGTCCATTCACTGGCTACAACCGCAGAAATGGCAGGTCTCAACATCAAGAAAAGCAAGACCAAGACAATGCGCATAAACAGCACAAACCAAGCTCCAATTAAGCTAGACAACGACGACATAGAGAATGTCGCCTCCTTTACCTACCTAGGAAGCGTGATAGCTGTTGATGGAGGATCCGAACGAGACGTGTTGGTGAGGATTGGCAAAGCCAGAACAGCTTTCCTTCTACTGAGACCCGTGTGGAGATCAAAGGAAATATCCCTGAGGACAAAATTAAGGATCTTTAACACAAATGTTAAAACAGTCCTGATGTATGGAGCTGAAACTTGGAGAGTAACAAAGAACATCACAGATAAAACCCAAGCCTTTGTTAACCGCTGCCTACGCTACATTCTTGGTGTAAGATGGCCAAACACTATCAGCAACGAAGATCTATGGGCAAAAACCCAGGAAGACAGGATGAAGGTCCAAATCAGAAGAAAGAAATGGAAATGGATTGGCCACACGCTAAGAAAACCACACAACAGCGTAACTAAACAGGCACTTTTCTGGAACCTCCAAGGAAAGAGAAACCGTGGGAGGCCGAAAAACAACTGGAGAAGATCAGCCGAACAAGAACTGCGGCAAATAGGTCTACGATGGACTCAAATTGAACACCAAGCCCAGGACAGAGAACAGTGGAAGAAAACTGTAAACGAGCTATGCTCCTCATAGGAGCCAAGGCTATATATAAGCACACAGACTTACCAAATGGAAAGGATCTTTCTGGAGAACCGCTCAAGAAAGCCCTGACTGAAATATTTGATGAATATTCGACCGACATTGTAGTAAATAAACTTACTCCATGCGCGAATTCACAAAGAAACGAGAGTCTGAACAGTACCATAGCTACAAAAAACCCCAAAACACGTTTCTATGGAGGTAGCGAGAGCAATGACTTCAGAGTTGCATGTGGGGTGGCACAAACAAATCTTGGTTACAACTACATTGGAAAATCACTACAAGTCCTCAATATTGAACCCGGTGTTTACAGTGATAAACATATTAAAGCAATGGATGAGAAGGTAAACTATAACAAGGAAAGAAAAACGACAAAGGAATTCAAGAGCAGGCGTAACAACTTATCAAGGCAAAAAACAACACAAACACTCAGAAAGGAAGCAAACGAAGGAGTCACATACGCATCATCAGTGGGTCTTAATTTGAATACATCAAACAATAACAAAGATACTTCTCCACTGGCATTTGATCTGCCTTCCGAAATATCAGTCAACGAATTAAAAAGATGTGAAGAACTAGTACCACCATACACACCAAAACCCAAAACAGTCAACTTATCATTTAATCTCTCTAAAAACTACTACTTTATTTTATTTGACACGGAAACAACATGTACTGGTAAGCAAGCTGAACTCTGCCAAATATCTGCCATAACAGAGGATGGAAGAAAAGAATTTTCAAATTTTATTCTCCCAAAGAGTAACATCAGTTATGGGGCCTACCTTGTGAATGGTTTGACAATCAAGACGATCAATGGAAGTAGAACATTATGTAAAGCTAACAGTCCAGTACTAAGTGTCAGCACAGACAATGCTCTTCGTAACTTTCTAAGCTTCCTAAAACAAGTAGAAGTTTCTCAAGACAATGATTGTGTACCGATTGTAATTGGCCATAATTCTGCAACCTTCGATGTCCCTATTCTCTTGCGAAACAGTGACACAAGCTTTAAAGATAGCCTAACTGAAATGAACGTTCACTTTGCAGACAGTCAACATCTAATGAAAGAACTTATTAAAGGAAAGCATAAAGCACTTGAACTCGAGAAAGGCGGCTTCTGTAAACCGAATAAGGGAAGCCTGTACACTCACCTTTTCAACGAACAGTTCGATGCTCATGATGCACTGGAGGACGTTAGAGCACTGAGACGAATCATCTTTGATTCATCACTGAACTTGAGCAGAAAAACTATCGTTGAAAATTCCAATGTCACCGCCATTTCACACGCACTTGAAAACATGCTGTACCTTGATCGACGCCATGAGCTTCTCCAAACATTCAGGAACAAACTGTTTAATGAAAGCGATGAAAACGGTCCAATTACTAAATCCATGGCTCAGAACATCGCTGGAAGTGGTCTCTCCTACAATGACCTTCGTAACCTTTACACAACCTCCGGTAAAAGGGGCATAGTCGCCATTCTGTCTAATCCACCTTCCATCTCATCGTCGAAGACACCACGAGTCACACGAACAAGAAGAATACTTGCCGTCATCATCAAGCACTTTGATCAAAACAACAACCGCGAAGAATAAGAGCAAAAACTGGCTAAAAATTTTTCCGTAATGGACATCCAACCATATGCAAGTTTGTAATTTCATGCGTTGTTTCCAGAGGGTCTGTGTGATACGCGATTCAAGCTGACAAGTGTTCTGTAAGAATGTAGTCAATTTCAGACCTTTCGTTTGACAGCTTCGGTTTGTCGACGAAACATGGCAAATCAGACGAAACGTTGTGAGGAAATCCTTAACAGTGAGACCAACGGCACAATTGCTAACTAAATCCACGGTAGTGTCTGAGAAGTGAAGACTCGAGAAGCATTGAGAAATTTGAAAACAAACCGACAATAGGTGCGCCCGTAGTCGCGCGCGTACTCGGGCGCATGGGTCAGCAGTAGTCAAAAGGGAGCATGCGACAATGCCAATCATATAAAGTCAAGATTTTGAATTACGCGTTAACGCGCGTGGAAATTGTTGAACTCGCGAAGGCTTTAGCAAGAGAACAAGCCCGCTGACCGTACATTTTTATTGTTGGGATCTTTTCCCCTCTTTGAAAGGAAACATCAGGTGAAATTTTAAAAATTTCTACGAAAGGAATTTTTCATTACTAATAAACTGCCGTTTTTAACGTTTATAGAAAATCCGCTTCGTAGAAATTTTTTTAAATGATCATATAGTTTCATTTTCAAATGAAAAAGAAACCAACGTGAAAAAAAATAGGGGTCACCAGGTTAGTTTTCAAGTTATAAGCGTCAGAAACTGAAAAGTAGGTCTGAACAATCATCAAATATCGTTGCCATGGTAACAATTGATGACAAACTAATTGTCGTTTTTGGACGAGAACAAAATTTGCAATTGAGTTATACACAAATTTTGTTATGATGTTGGATTGATTTTGTGTTCTTTCCTTTCAAAGTTTACATGGTCAAAAAACTTGAAAAAACGGGTACCATCCACCTTAAGCCGACAATGAGGAATTTTCATCTAAATTTGAATTCACAACGCGTGTTTAAAAACCAACAATATTTCATGGTTTTAAAATCTAATTTTGGAGCATTTTTTCAAGACAAGTTTTCCCTATGCGGTATAACTCCGAATCACTTGAGATTTAAGTTGTGATTAGTGAAAATGTTCTTCTTTTCAAAGATATAAAGATTAGTTTGGGGCTTTTAATTACTGCGTGAAAAATCCCCGCTCAATTTCGGGGTAATAAATTCGTGTCCTATATACACCAAACCTTTCGGGGTAATAAATTCGTGTCCTATATACACCAAATGGAGAAACCTCATAAAAATTCCAATATCATATATGGAACTCCACGTCATTTGGAGTCATTAGACGTAACTTCACATCACTAAACAACACTAGACATTATTATACATCATTTGACGTTATTAGACATTGTTCCCTATCAACAGACATCATATTCCATAACTTCACATCATTCACCATCAATAGACGTAACTCACCATCACTAGACATCATTCACCATCACTAGACATCATTCACCATCACTAGACGTAATTCACCATCACTAGAGGTAATTCACCATCACTGGACATCATTCACCATCACTAGACGTAATTCACCATCACTGGACGTCATTCACCATCACTAGAAGTAATTCACCATCACTAGACGTAATTCACCATCACTAGACGTAATTCACCATCACTAGACATCATTCACCATCACTAGACGTAACTCACCATCACTAGACGTAAGTCACCATCACTAGACGTCATTCACCATCACTAGACGTAATTCACCATCACTGGACATCATTCACCATCACTAGACGTAATTCACCATCACTAGACATAATTCACCATCACTAGGCATCATTTACCATCACTAGACGTCATTCACCATCACTACACGTAACTCACCATCACTACACGTAACTCACCATCATTAGACGTAACTCACCATCACTAGACGTAATACACCATCACTAGACGTAACTCACCATCAGTAGACGTAACTCACCATCACTAGACATCATTCACCATCACTAGACGTAATTCACCATCACTAGACATAATTAACCATCACTAGACGTAATTCACCATCACTAGACATCATTCACCATCACTAGACGTAACTCACCATCACTAGACATCATTCAACATCACTAGACGTAATTTACCATCACTAGACGTCATTCATCATCACTAGACGTAACTCACCATCAACAGACATCATTCACCATCACTAGAAGAAGACATTTACAGGACTCTATACTAAATGGGACTCATTTACACCACGCAAATACAAAATCAATCTTATCCGCACGCTAACCTATCGATGCTTCCGTATTTGCTCCACCGCTTCATTGTTACAATCCGCTGTCGAGGATCTCAAAAGGCTTTTGCTGCAAAATGGCTACCTCAGGGCATCATCACGTTTAATATCAATGATGTCCTGAACAAGAACAAGAATAAGCCAAAAGAACCCGTTGCAACGGTCCCCAAGAAAGATGTTATTATTTTATTACCTTATATAGGTCTCCATAGCAACCTCATTACTAAGCGTCTTAAATCTTGTGTTAATCGTTTCTACTCTTTTGTTAATGTTAAAGTTATTTTTCAAAACACCCGACGCATCAAATCCTTCTTCCCATACAAAGACCGACTCAACCGATCACAATTATCCAAAGTCATTTACAAAGCTAACTGCTGGGACTGCAAAGATTTTTACATTGGGAAAACGAAGCGAAGACTTCACGACCGGAAAACGGAACATTTCAAGGCCCTTTCGAAACACGATCACTCTTCTGCAATTGCTGATCACGTTAAAACAACTGGCCACAACATCAACTGGGACCATTTTGACATTTTGGCATCTGGCAAGACTGACTACCATTGTAAAGTTAAGGAGACCTTGTTTATTCAAGAGTTACAGCCAGCTTTGAATGCCAATGTCAGCAGTGAAAAGCTTTTACTCTATTAGAAAGCCTTTTCATTGTCCCTTTACAGACAGTTTCCGTTTGAAACGTCTTAAATTTCTATTGATTGCAGTTGTTTTCTGTCTAGGTTCCAGACCCCCATTTATACAGTATAAATAGCTTTTCAAAAATTTGTAACCGTTATTCTTTTGAAAATGTATGTTGACTAGCATACGAAACGTCAAGATTATAAAATGAAAGTTTTCAATATGTTTATCACCGCTGTGTGTTTATCTCTTTAATCATACGATACTGTTATTGTTTTTGTTTTTTTTTAATATTTCGCTGTTTTTCAAAAAAAAACAAAAGAAATAAGCGTCAGTCCCGCGTAAGCGCCCTCCCATGAGGTTTTGAAAGTATACCTGAGCGTCCCGGACGCTAAAAGTCGAAAGTCAGTAATAAACTCAGGCTGGTTAGTGATCAAGAACATTGAGCATTTTCTCTTGGTCAGCGGTAATCATCATCATGGGGGACAGTCTGGTTATAAATTCGTGTCCTATATACACCAAATGGAGAAACCTCATAAAAATTCCAATACCATATATGGAACTACACGTCATTTGGAGTCATTAGACGTAACTTCACATCACTAAACAACACTAGACATTATTATACATCATTTGACGTTATTAGACATTGTTCACAATCAACAGACATCATATTCCATAACTTCACATCATTCATCATCACTAGGCATCATTCACCATCACTAGACATCATTCATCATCACTAGACGTAATTTACCATCACTATACGTAATTCACCATCACTAGACATCATTCACCATCACTAGACGTCATTCACCATCACTAGACGTAATTCACCATCACTAGACATCATTCACCATCACTAGACGTCATTCACCATCACTAGACATCATTCACCATCACTAGACGTAATTCACCATCACTAGACGTAATTCACCATCACTAGACATCATTCACCATCACTAGACATCATTCACCATCACTAGACATCATTCACCATCACTAGACATCATTCACCATCACTAGACATCATTCACCATCACTAGACGTAATTCACCATCACTAGACATCATTCACCATCACTAGACGTCATTCACCATCACTAGACGTCATTCACCATCACTAGACATCATTCACCATCACTAGACGTCATTCACCATCACTAGACGTCATTCACCATCACTAGACATCATTCACCATCACTAGACATCATTCACCATCACTAGACATCATTCACCATCACTAGACGTAATTCACCATCACTAGACGTAATTCACCATCACTAGACATCATTCACCATCACTAGACATCATTCACCATCACTAGACATCATTCACCATCACTAGACGTCATTCACCATCACTAGACATAATTCACCATCACTAGACGTAATTCACCATCACTAGACATCATTCACCATCACTAGACGTCATTCACCATCACTAGACGTCATTCACCATCACTAGACGTCATTCACCATCACTAGACATCATTCACCATCACTGGACGTATTTCACCATCACTAGACGTCATTCACCATCACTAGACGTCATTCACCGTCACTAGACATCATTCACCATCACTAGACGTAATTCACCATCACTGGACGTCATTCACCATCACTAGACATCATTCACCATCACTGGACGTCATTCACCATCACTAGACGTCATTCACCATCACTGGACGTGATTCACCATCACTAGACATCATTCACCATCACTAGACATCATTCACCATCACTAGACGTGATTCACCATCACTAGACATCATTCACCATCACTAGACGTCATTCACCATCACTGGACGTGATTCACCATCACTAGACATCATTCACCATCACTAGACGTAATTCACCATCACTAGACGTAATTCACCATCACTAGACGTAACTCACCATCACTAGACGTCATTCACCATCACTAGACATCATTCACCATCACTAGACGTCATTCACCATCACTAGACGTCATTCACCATCACTGACGTGATTAACTATCACTAACGTAATGCACCACTCTAGAAGTAATTCACCATCACTAGACATCATTCACCATCACTAGAGATCATTCACCATCACTAGCGTGATTCACCATCACTGGACGTCATTCACCATCACTAGACGTCATTCACTATCACTAGACGTAATTCACCATCACTGGACGTGATTCACCATCACTAGACATCATTCACCATCACTAGACATCATTCACCATCACTGGACGTCATTCACCATCACTAGACATCATTCACCATCACTAGACGTCATTCACCATCATTAGAACTCATTCACCATCACTAGACATCATTTACCATCACTAGACGTCATTCACCATCACTAGACGTAATTCACCTTCACTAGGCGTAATACACCATCACTAGAGGTAAATCACCACCACTAGACGTAATTCACCATGACTAGACACCATTCACCATCACTACACGTAATTCACCATGACTAGACACCATTTACCATCACTAGACGTAATTCACCATCACTAGACATCATTCCCCATCACTAGAAGTAAGTCACCAAAACTTGACGTAATTCACCATCACTAGACATCATTCACCATCACTAGACGTACTTCACCATCACTAGACATAATTCATCATCACTAGACGTCATTAACCATCACTAGACGTAACTCACCATCACTAGACGTAATACACCATCACTAGACATCATTCACCATCACTAGCCGTAATTAACCATCACTGGTTACTAGACGTAATGCACCATCCGTAGAAGTAATTCACCATCACTAGACATCATTCACCATCACTAGACATCATTCACCATCACTAGACATCATTCACCATCACTAGACGTCATTCACCATCATTAGACATCATTCACCATCACTAGACGTAATTCACCATCACTAGACGTAATTCACCATCACTAGACGTAACTCACCATCACTAGACGTCATTCACCATCACTAGACATCATTCACCATCCCTAGACGTCATTCACCATCACTAGACGTCATTCACCATCACTGGACGTGATTAACTATCACTAAACGTAATGCACCACTCGTAGAAGTAATTCACCATCACTAGACATCATTCACCATCACTAGAGATCATTCACCATCACTTGACGTGATTCACCATCACTGGACGTCATTCACCATCACTAGACGTCATTCACCATCACTAGACGTAATTCACCATCACTGGACGTGATTCACCATCACTAGATATCATTCACCATCACTAGACGTCATTCACCATCACTAGACATCATTCACCATCACTAGACATCATTCACCATCACTGGACGTCATTCACCATCACTAGACATCATTCACCATCACTGGACGTCATTCACCATCACTAGACATCATTCACCATCACTAGACGTCATTCACCATCATTAGAACTCATTCACCATCACTAGACATCATTTACCATCACTAGACGTCATTCACCATCACTAGACGTAATTCACCATCACTAGGCGTAATACACCATCACTAGACGTAAATCACCACCACTAGACGTAATTTACCATGACTAGACACCATTCACCATCACTAGACGTAATTCCCCATGACTAGACACCATTTACCATCACTAGACGTAATTCACCATCACTAGACATCATTCCCCATCACTAGAAGTAAGTCCCCATAACTTGACGTAATTCACCATCACTAGACATCATTCACCATCACTAGACGTACTTCACCATCACTAGACATAATTCATCATCACTAGACGTCATTAACCATCACTAGACGTAACTCACCATCACTAGACGTAATACACCATCACTAGACATCATTCACCATCACTAGACGTAATTACACCATCACTAGACGTAATGCACCATCCTAGACGTAATTCACCATCACTAGACATCATTCACCATCACTAGACATCATTCACCATCACTAGACATCATTCACCATCACTAGACCTCATTCACCATCACTAGACATCATTCACCATCACTAGACATCATTCACCATCACTAGACGTAATTCACCATCACTAGACATCATTCACCATCACTAGACGTAATTCACCATCACTAGACATCAATTCACCATCACTAGACGTCATTCACCATCACTAGACATCATTCCCCATCACTAGAAGTAAGTCACCATAACTTGACGTAATTCACCATCACTAGACATCATTCACCATCACTAGACGTACTTCACCATCACTAGACATAATTCATCATCACTAGACGTCATTAACCATCACTAGACGTAACTCACCATCACTAGACGTAATACACCATCACTAGACATCATTCACCATCACTAGACGTAATTAACCATCACTGGTTACTAGACGTAATGCACCATCCGTAGAAGTAATTCACCATCACTAGACATCATTCACCATCACTAGCCATCATTCACCATCACTAGACATCATTCACCATCACTAGACGTCATTCACCATCATTAGACATCATTCACCATCCCTAGACATCATTTACCATCACTAGACGTCATTCACCAGCACTAGACTTAATTCACCATCACTAGACGTAATACACCATTACTAGACGTAAATCACCACCACTAGACGTAATTCACCATGACTAGACACCATTCACCATCACTAGACGTAATTTACCATGGCTAGACACCATTCACCATCACTAGACGTAATTCACCATCACTAGACATCATTCACCATCACTAGAAGTAAGTCACCATAACTTGACGTAATTCACCATCACTAGACATCACTCACCATCACTAGACGTACTTCACCATCACTAGACATAATTCATCATCACTAGACGTCATTAACTATCACTAAACGTAACTCACCATCACTAGACGTAATACACCATCAACTAGACATCATTCACCATCACTAGACATAATTAACACCATCACTAGACGTAATGCACCATCCGTAGAAGTAATTCACCATCACTAGACATCATTCACCATCACTAGACATCATTCACCATCACTAGACGTAAATCACCACCACTAGACGTAATTAACCATAACTAGACACCATTCACCATCACTAGACGTAATTCACCATCACTAGACGTAATTCATCATCACTAGACGTCATTAACCATCACTAGACGTAACTCACCATCACTAGACGTAATACACCATCACTAGACATCATTCACCATCACTAGACGTAATTAACCATCACTGGTTACTAGACGTAATGCACCATCCGTAGAAGTAATTCACCATCACTAGACATCATTCACCATCACTAGACATCATTCACCATCACTAGACATCATTCACCATCACTAGACGTCATTCACCATCATTAGACATCATTCACCATCACTAGACATCATTTTACCATCACTAGACGTCATTCACCAGCACTAGACTTAATTCACCATCACTAGACGTAATACACCATTCTAGACGTAAATCACCACCACTAGACGTAATTCACCATGACTAGACACCATTCACCATCACTAGACGTAATTTACCATGGCTAGACACCATTCACCATCACTAGACGTAATTCACCATCACTAGACATCATTCACCATCACTAGAAGTAAGTCACCATAACTTGACGTAATTCACCATCACTAGACATCACTCACCATCACTAGACGTACTTCACCATCACTAGACATAATTCATCATCACTAGACGTCATTAACTATCACTAAACGTAACTCACCATCACTAGACGTAATCACCATCACTAGACATCATTCACCATCACTAGACATAATTAACCATCACTGGACACTAGACGTAATGCACCATCCGTAGACGTAATTCACCATCACTAGACATCTTTCACCATCACTAGACATCATTCACCATCACTAGACATCATTCACCATCACTAGACGTAAATCACCACCACTAGACGTAATTCACCATAACTAGACACCATTCACCATCACTAGACGTAATTCACCATCACTAGACGTAATTCATCATCACTAGACGTCATTAACCATCACTAGACGTAACTCACCATCACTAGACGTAATACACCATCACTAGACATCATTCACCATCACTAGACGTAATTAACCATCACTGGTTACTAGACGTAATGCACCATCCGTAGAAGTAATTCACCATCACTAGACATCATTCACCATCACTAGACATCATTCACCATCACTAGACATCATTCACCATCACTAGACGTCATTCACCATCATTAGACACCATTCACCATCACTAGACGTAATTCACCATGACTAGACACCATTCACCATCACTAGACGTAATTCACCATCACTAGACATCATTCCCCATCACTAGAAGTAAGTCACCATACTTGACGTAATTCACCATCACTAGACATCATTCACCATCACTAGACGTACTTCACCATCACTAGACATAATTCATCATCACTAGACGTCATTAACCATCACTAGACGTAACTCACCATCACTAGACGTAATACACCATCACTAGACATCATTCACCATCACTAGACGTAATTAACCATCACTGGTTACTAGACGTAATGCACCATCCGTAGAAGTAATTCACCATCACTAGACATCATTCACCATCACTAGACATCATTCACCATCACTAGACATCATTCACCATCACTAGACGTCATTCACCATCATTAGACATCATTCACCATCACTAGACATCATTTACCATCACTAGACGTCATTCACCATCACTAGACTTAATTCACCATCACTAGATGTAATACACCATCACTAGACGTAAATCACCACCACTAGACGTAATTCACCATGACTAGACACCATTCACCATCACTAGACGTAATTCACCATGACTAGACACCATTCACCATCACTAGACGTAATTCACCATCACTAGACATCATTCCCCATCACTAGAAGTAGGTCACCATAACTTGACGTAATTCACCATCACTAGACATCATTCACCATCACTAGACGTACTTCACCATCACTAGACATAATTCATCATCACTAGACGTCATTAACCATCACTAGAC
>JAHPZR010013130.1:5000-10000 GCA_019787425.1 Platygyra sinensis
TTCTCAAATGCCAGTCGTGTTTTATCACAGTGTGAAACACTGCTTTTCTTCTGTATTTGTCAAATAGCATATGCAATAGCTTTCCGATTTCTGATTTGAATAGTCGCACGGTACGTGGTTTTATCCAAAGAGTTTCAAGTTAGAACCTCCGCCACACTGCATAGTTGTCAGTACCACATGAAAGGTCTGCCGAATAGCGTATTCGGCATAGTGCAAACTACTGCAGGAAAGTACTTGACATATTTACACAATCTTTTTAGAGCGAACGACTAAGTATTAACCTTGCTCTTCAGGGATTGTTTGGAAGTGTGATTGTCACAGGTGGTAACACTCTACTCCAAGGCTTTATCGAAAGACTCAATCGTGAACTTCTCTCCAAAACACCGCCAGTAAGTATTGTAACATAATTCACGTTACTGGTCGTTGTGTATTTTCTTTTATTATGGAACTTTCATACACTGTACGAATTCCGAATCGTACCACGTGACACTGGGTTGTGACGAAACAACCTCCTTGACGTCATTCACCACTTGCACAATACCATAATGCACCTCTTTAACCCCCCAAAAATTTTGCATACTCATTGTTTGCAATTTCTCCTGGGACATGAACATTTCCCAAGAGTAATCTAAAACAATGCCTATGCAAATTTTTGGGGGGTAAAAGAGGTGTATTATGGGATTTGTGCAAGTAGAGAATTAGGGTATTTTTTCGTGGTGTAATAGCCGTGGTGTAAATTCAATACACCACTGTCATTACACCATGGCTTCGGCTGACTCAAAGTTTGACGATTTTTGTTTGGAGTGTATTCAATTTGAATAATAAACATGTTAACGCACTCATTGCTCGTGATTCGAGTTCATTGTTGGTGAACTCGTGCAGGTAAATCCCGATAATTCACTCGCCGAGTGCGTTAACCTGTAATAATACAACTCTACCCACACCAAACTTCAACTCTTGAATGTCATTTATTCATATACGATAGGTGAAGTTATTTACGTTCAAACACCCTCGCGGTTGTGATTTCCTTGATGATTTCTGCGTTCGAGGAGATGTTTCAAGTACAACTGCAGTTACATTTGTTGCGGTCACCATTCACACGAACATTTGAAACGGGTTCTTCAATTAAACTCTAAGGCAGCTAATGTTTTAGGAACGTTAACGTAAATATATTGCTTGGGAAGACAGTTGACTGCCGCAGCTGCCCTCTTTATGAGGGGTACAAAATAATAGATACAAAAAAATGTTCTAGGGAAACCTGATACAGGTAGTATGGACAATATAGCAACCCAGCCATATATACCCTTTATTGTCTCGCTCGTGAATTCATCGAGATCACAAGCAAAGTGATGCGAACCGCAGGGGATCTCCTTAAAAGGACCGAACACAAGGGCTGGCCCTGGGGCAAGACAAGCCCCAGGCCCCTTCGCGGCCTCTCGCGTTTCCCGCCTACTTTCGCGTGCTCGAGGAAAAATATCGTGTAACAAACAAATAAATGTTTGTGTACAGACTGAAAAAAAACCGATTTGTCCTCGTTGTTGTTTTGTTTAGAGCATGCGATTGAAGCTGATCTCTAATAACACGGCCATGGAGAGGAGGTTTAACCCTTGGATAGGCGGCTCTATTCTGGCGTCACTAGTAAGTATTCTACCACTGACAGTTAGGAGGACGGGAGTTCTAAAAAAGGCATTTTTGAAAAAGGCGTTTTGATAAGACCAGGATGCGTTGAAAGTAATAAAGTAGGTTTTTGGAATTACTTACGTTTTAGCCAGATTATGACAACAAAAAAAACTCCCTGACGACCATTCAATTAACGTCCGCCATTTTGGCCACCTTGTTTAAATAGCTCTTTTCATGGTTAGTTTTTCTCATTTACATTACAGGGTAATCTAACGTGGATGCGGGGCAATAGCCCTTTTCACGGTTAGCTTTCCTTATTTGCATTACAATGTAATTCAACGTGGATGCGAGGCAATTTCGGGCTAAAACTGCAAAATAGCCCGAAATTGCCTCACATAGATGCTAGATTTCATTGTAATGCAAATGAGCAGGGTTAACCGTGAAAAGGGCTATATCGGGCTAAAACTACAAAATAGGCCGAAATTGCCTCACATGCTAGATTTCATTGTAATGCAAATGAGCAGAGTTAACCGTGAAAAGGGCTATTCGCCAGTGGGTTCCTATCCTCCCTGGAAGATGAGAGACCCCGGGAACGAGGTTGCGATTCAAGTTGTTTCAGAGTTGTATTGCCCACAATACGAATGTTATGTTGTGGGACTCGCCGAGTTAAGGGTTTATTCCTTTTAAAGTCTTGAAGCCGCCAAATTATTTTTGTTAGAAGAGAACGGAAGTTGAATAGCCTTCCTTTATCCGTTGGTTATACTTTGTGCGAACACTGTAATAGAGTATGATTGCATTTGTTTGTTTTTATTTCTTTAGGGTTCATTTCAACAGATGTGGATTTCCAAACAAGAATACGAAGATCAAGGAAAAGGATGCGTAGAAAGAAAGTGTCCTTGACTCCTCTGACTTTACAACAAGAACTAAACTATATTTTGTATTCAGTGTACCATAGAGACGTATCAAGAGCATTCTTAGAGCTCTTTAAGATCTTTTTATCCTTTAATAATCTCTCTCATTCTCTCTCACTTCAGTCTTTTTTCTCCATTCAAGTGCGTTCCTTGACACACCTATTCATTCTTGCAACTCAGCTTCCTGTAGCTCGGGCAGAAGGTGCCACTCCAAGTAACTCGCGAAATGGGGCTAATATCTCACGAAATTTCTTTGTAGAGAAACTGATGTGAAAAACTAGTTATTGGAAACCCCTTACCGCTATTTCACTTGTAAAAGCAGCGAGGGCGTATCAGGAGATAAGTTGATAGGCCAGGTATCAGAGATAAAGTGGAATCTCTTGAAAATGCGATCTAAGTGATCTTTTCTCTTGGAGTAAAACTTAATTTAAGAACGTGGCGGTGTTCTTGATATCAAAGTAATTTAATTTATCATTCGATGCACTGTTTTTGTTTTGTTTTTTTTTTTCGATTCTTTGGCCGAGAGCCCGCCACGTGGCTGTCTACAAATAATGGTCTCCTCACACGTGATAGCGTCTTGATGTGTTTTGCTACGAATAATTTTCTGCGCATGTTTGATTGTAACCACGCTCTTTTGTGAAAAAATGGCACATCACTTGCCTGAGCTGTCGGGAAGTGATTTCCATGTGAAAGCAAACTTATTGAACTTGGTTATCGCAAAATACCGTGATTTGTCAGTGTCTCTCGGATCACCATAACTATGCTATTTATGCTTTGGCTACCGTTTTTGCAAGAGTCAAGGTTAATTACAGAAGTATTTATTCTCGCATTTTGGCTAGGGTGTGTGCTGTTGCCATGGCAACGGGGCTGGTTAAAAACAAGGCTTAAAAAATGTTTTTTGTTCATTTTAAAAAAATCCAGTAGTTTGATGGTTTTCATTTTTTGCACACTATGAATTGACATTAAATCCCTTCTGTCAACACTGTTTTAATAAAATCTTGACATAGGCGATTTTCGTAATTCGCCGTTAATCGTTTTCTGTATTATTAGAAATTCCCTATGTCAAAATTCAGATTTTTCTTGATAGATCAGTCATGTGCTCTCGAATCTATTTTGTTGCCAAATTTCTTAAAAATCTAACGACTGGATCGTTAGAAATGGGCACGTTTCTGGTAAAGCAATCGGTCTTAATTTTTCGAGCAACTGCGCATGCGTTGCATTTAACTGGGCTCTTTCGGTAACAAACAAAAGCTGAAATTGCTGGGCTCTTTGCATCGTGACATGTTCTAACATATCTTTGTAATAAAAGACTAAAGCCATCAATACACTGCGTTCAATTATAGAGAAAAATAACACAGTGCGGGTGTTGAGTAAATAAAATGATCGCTCTATTGACGGCATATTTGTTTTTTTGAAATCCTTGTGCACGTGCTGAATTGCATCAGCGAAAACGCGCGCGAAAACTGTGTTCGGCCACCTTAAGGTGGCCGAACACAGTTTTCGCGCGCGCTTTTGCTGATGCAATTCAGCACGTGCACAAGGATTTCAAAAAACAAACAAGTCGTCAATAGAGCGATCATTTTATTTACTCAACGCTCGCACTATCTGTGTTATTTTTCTCTATAATTGAAAGCAGTGTATTGATGGCTTTAGTCTTTCATTGCAAAGATACGTTAGAAAAGGTAACGATGCAAAGAACCCAGCAATTTTCAGCTTTTGTTTGTTACCAAAGGAACCCAGTTAAATGCAGCGCATGCGTAGTAAGTCGAAAAAATTGCGATTGAGTGAAAAATTGACTTTCGGAGATACGCCTATTTCTCGAGAACCACTCATTAGAATTTCACGAAATTTAGAGCGAAGATACTTTAGGAAATAAGTAACTGGAGGATTCAAAAAAATTAAAATTTAACAAAGGAAATTCAAGATATGCCAGTGAACCTTCAACGAGGGATAATTAAAGATCTGTTTGTTAAATTATTATTAAAATAGCGCTAACATGTGAGTATCGTTACAAGCTTGTTGCATGCAAATTATAAAGAAAATCTAATGACTAGATTTTCGGCAAATAAACAAAACCGATTTTAAACGCCTGTTTATAATTAATCATGTTGCCATGGCAACGGCACATACGAAAGTTTAATTATCAAAAAGTTGAAGTTTGTGTTGTTAACTTGCTTGCTGCCATTTTTGGTGACCAAAGGATCAAGGGTTTTAGGAGCAAAGGTAAATGAAACAGAGGTATCAAAAACTGTGTTCAGCCACCTTAAGGTGTGCCGAACAAAGTTTTCGCGCGCGCTCTCGCATAAAAACGAACATGGCGTCAAAACAGCGATCATTTTATTTGCTCAATGTCCGCGCTATCCGTACTACTTTTGTTAACAAATGAACACAATGTATTGATGGTTTTACTGTTTTATTACAAAGGCATGTTAGAAAAGGTAGCGATGCAAACAACTCAGCTCTGCTTTT
>JAHPZR010013131.1:2500-7500 GCA_019787425.1 Platygyra sinensis
GCGTCAGTTTGCCGAACTGTCTGATTTGTTGTGTCTACTAGAAGCGTGCAAAATCTGTGTCGTATTTAAAGCGAATGAAGAAGCCTGAGCCGTGTATTACACTGATAAAACACTCCGGACATTTGAGAGCACTCGAGAAATGTAGAAAACACTCGTCTTTCTACATTTCCTGCGTGTTATCAAATGCTTGTCGTGTTTATCACAGTATAATATTCGACTTAATAGTCTTCTGTATTTGTTAAATACCATATGCAATAGCTTTTATTTGAATAGTCGCACGGTAGGTGGTTTTATCCGAAGACTTTCAAGTTAGAACCTACATGTAGCTCCGCCACACTGCATAGTTGTCAGTACCACATAAAAGGTCTGCTGAATAGCTCATTTGTCATAGTAAAAACTACTGCGGGAAAGTACTACGCTGAAATATATTTAAACAATTTTTTGGACTGAAAGACTAAGTATTAACGTTGCTCTTCAGGGATTGTTTGGAAGTGTAATTGTCACAGGTGGTAACACTCTACTCCAAGGCTTTATCGAAAGACTCAATCGTGAACTTCTCTCCAAAACACCGCCAGTAAGTATAATTGTAACATCATTCACGTTGTTGGTCGCTGTGTATTGTCTTTAACCCATTGACTCCTGGAGCTTATTGCCAAAAAGTGCGTTTTTTGCACATTTTGGTGGTTTTGAGGCTAAATCTCGGCCAAATTAGCTTTAATCTGGTCGAAAATGCATTTGCAACACGACAGCTTGCCCTTCTTGCCACTAGAATGGCGTTTTACGACATTTTGGCTCGGGCATGTGCAGAAATCAAACTTTTGGACGAGAAGGTGACCTACATTTTTAGGCTTTTCGATTTTTGAATTTTTTTCCCTCTCGCTTTCCTTTTTCTCGTTTTCTTTTGCTGTAGTGATTGACCTTCTACTGGGCTTGCTTGCAGTTAAAAAAACTTCTAAGAAAGCTTCATCGAGGCGGTCAATTTTTACCATGGAGCAGCCAGGTTTAGTGCATCTTTTTGAGCATTTTTGTGCATATCTAAGGCTCTATTAGGCCGATCACTCTGATCTGAGCATCATTGCAAAGATCTTTTCCTCCTGCAGAAGTTGAGTATAGATGATGCCAATTTTGGTCAAAACTGATGACGTCAGAAGTGGAAGAAAGGCCAAGGCTCGTCGATGCATGGTCGGTTAGGGGTGGCAGAGGCGTCAATGGGTTAACATAACGCTATCCACACCATCTTTATCAAATATAATACACCGTGTTTTAACACATTTCTAAGCACCTATAAGAGAGGTGAAAACACAACGCGTAGTGAAGTATATTTGACGAACTTCAAGGTGTTTCTTGAATGCCATGTATACATCATATCCAGTAGGTGAATTTATTTATGTGCAGACACCCTCGCGGTTGTGATTTCCTTTGTTTAAACCCGATGAATTATAGGTTTGAGGACATGTTCCAAAGTACAACTGCAGTTACATTTGTAGCGGTCGCCATGTACGCGAACATTTGAAACTGTTTCTTCAACTAAACTCTAAGGCAGCTAGTGTAATTATGTTGCTTGGGAAAACAGTTGACTGCCGCAGCTGCCCTCATTACGAGGAGTACAAAATAATAGATACAAAAAAATTTTCTAGTGAAACCTGATAAAGATATCATGGACAAGTTAGCAACCCAACCACATACCCTCTATTTTCTCGTGAATTCATCGAGATCGTAAGCAAAGTATTATCCGCAAAGGACCGAACACAAGGGGGTGGCCCTGGGAAAAGACAATCCCCAGTCCCCTTCGCAGCAGCTGTCGCGTTTCCCGCCTACTCGCGTGCTCGAAGATAAATAACGCGTAGCAAACAAACAAACGTTTCTGCACAGACTGAAAAAAACAATTTATGTCCGTGTTGTTGTTGTGTTTAGAGCATGCGACTAAAGCTGATCTCTAATAACACGGCCATGGAGAGAAGGTTTAACCCTTGGATAGGCGGCTCTATTCTGGCGTCACTAGTAAGTTTACCCTACGACTGACAGTTAAGGAGGACGGGAGTTCTAGAAATATAATTTTTTTTTTAAAAAAAGCGTTTTGATAAGACTAGGATGCGTTGAAAGTAATATTGTAGGTTTTTGGAATTACTTATAAGTTCTAACCAGATTATGACAACAACAACAACTCCCTTGCGACGGTTGAATGAACGTCCGTCATTTTGGCCGTCATGTTAAGTTCCTCAGTGGGTTCCTACCCTCCTCCCCAGGAAGATGAGAGACGCTGGGAACGAGGTTGCGATTCAAGTTATATTAAAGTTGTATTGCCCACAATGTGATTGATAAGTTAAACAGGATGAATGTTACGTTGTGGGACTCACCGAATTAAGGGATTATTCCTTTTAAAGTCTTGAAGCCGCCAAATTATTTTTGTTAGAAGAGAACGGAAGCTGAAAAGCCTTCCTTTATCCGTTAGTTATACTTTTTGCGAACACTGTAATACAGTATGATTACATTTGTTTTTATTTCTTTAGGGTTCATTTCAACAGATGTGGATTTCCAAACAAGAATACGAAGATCAAGGAAAAGGATGCGTAGAAAGAAAGTGTCCTTGACTCCTCTGACTTTACAACAAGAACTACACTATATTTTGTATTTGGTGTACCATAGAGACGTATCAAGAGCATTCCTAGAGCTCTTTAAGACCCTTTTATCCTTCAATAATCTTTCTCATTCTCTCTCACTTCAGTCTTTTTTCTCCATTCAAGTGCGTTCCATGACACACCTATTCATTCTTGCAACTCATCTTCCTGTAGCTCGGGCATAAGGTTCCACGCCAAGTAACTCGTGAAATGGGGCTAATATCTCACGAAATTTCTTTTTAGAGAAACTGGTGTGAAAAACTAGTTCTGGAAAACCCCTTACCGCCATTTCACTTTTAAAAGAAGTGAGGGCTTATCAGGAGATAAGTTGATAGGCCAGGTATCAGAGATAAAGTGGAATCTCTTGAAAATGGGATAACGTGATCTTTTCTCTTGGATTAAAACATAATTTAAGAACTTGGCGGTGTTCTTGATTTCACAGTAATTGAGTTTATCATTCAATGCACTGTTGTTGTTTTTTTTGTTGTTTTGTTTTTTTCGATTCATTGGCCGAGAGCCCGCCACGTGGCTGTCTACAAATAATGGTCTCCTCACGCGTGATAGCGTCTAAATGTGTTTTGCTACGAATAATTTTCTGCGCATGTTTGATTGTAACCACGCTGTTTTGTGAAAAATGGCCTGAGCTGTCGGGAAGTGATTTACATGTGAAAGCAAGCTTATTGAACTCGGTTATCGCAAAATATCGCGATTTGTCAGTGTCTCTGGGATCAGTTATCTGCGAATACTAAAAAAGTGAAACCCAAAACTTAAGGCGGCCGAACACAGTTTTCGCGCTCACTCTTGCATAAAAACAAACATGGCGTCAAAACAGCGATCATTTTATTTGCTCAATGTCCGCGCTATCTGTACTATTTTTGTTCACAAATGAACACAATGTATTGATGGTTTTACTCTTTTATTACAAAGGTATATTAGAAAAGGTAACGATGCAAAGAACTCAGCTCCGAGTCAGCTTTTTCTTTGTTGCTAAAAGAACCCAGTTAAATGCAGCGCATGCGAAGTAAGTCGAAAAGATTGCGATTGAGTGAAAAATTGACATCTCGGAGATACGCCTATTTCTTGAGAACCGCTCATTAGAATTTCACGAAATTTCGCACAAAAATACTTAGGAAATAAGTAACTCGAGGATTGAAAAAATTGAGCTTTAACAAAGGAAATTTAAGATATGCCAGTGAACCTTCAACGAGGGATAATTAAAGATCCGTTTGTTAAATTGAAATAGCGCTGACTTGTGAGTATCGTTACAAGCTTGTTGCATTCAAATTATAAGGAAAATCTAATGACTAAATTTTCTGCAAATAAACAAGACCAATTTTAAACACCCGTTTATATTTTATCATGTTGCCATGGCAACGGCACATTCGTCAGCTTAATTATTAAAAAGTTGAAGTTTGTGTTGTTAACTAGGTTGCTGCCACTTTTGACGACCAAAGGATCGAGGGTTTTGGAGGAAAAGGTAAATAAAACAGGTATCAAAAATTGCGTTCAGCCACCTTAACTAGCAAACTTAGCCGCCAAAAAGTAAGACAAAGGGCTATGTAATTGTAAGGAAAGAGGGTGTGGATAAAATATCCAATAACTGCCAGCCCTTGAGTGGTAAAACAGGGTAAACTACTGGGGATAAAGGCACACGAGGCGAAACAAAATGGTGCAGAAGAAACCTATCCAAGGTGTGTCAGCCTGAGCGTCAGATATCCGACACAACCATCAGGCTTCCATGGGAAGAAGAGAAGCGCGTGCGTAATAATATAAGTTCAAAGTAATTGCACAAGTTACAAAAAACAGATGTACGAACTAAAAGCAATTTAAAGGGAAACATATTACTGAAATAGTATAAAAATGACGCCGAGCCAAGGAATAGTGCTTTGCAAACTCGGCATTTGCGAGGCAAAGCAATCTCGACACACTCAGCACTGCCCAGCTACAAGGCGTGCAGCGCAGTTTTGAACGCCCTGGAGCTTCTGAATCATATACTTCGGTGACCCGGGAGCAACGAGTTACAATTGTCCAGTCGACAAGTAACATAAGCATAGACGAGGGTCCTTGTGCTCTCAGAAGTCAGATACATTCTAATCTTCGCGATACTCCAAAGATGAATAAAGCAGATTTACAAACGGAACTCACATGCTTATCCAGTGACAAGGCCTCATCAAAAACTACTCCTATGTTCCTAGCTTTGTCAGACCGCTAAACACGATGATCGCCAACCAGGATACTATCTAAAGTTGGACATGGCCGATATTTTGAACTGATAACGAGCAGTTCCGTCTTGTCCCTATTCAACTCAAGTTTGTTACAAGACATCTAACGGTCGATATCTCTAACACAGGATTCAACCTGAGCGACAGAATAAGCTTGATC
>JAHPZR010013131.1:12500-25759 GCA_019787425.1 Platygyra sinensis
AAAATGAGGGTATTTTATAGGGATTGTATGTGGTTACAACTGAGCCAAAAAAAAAAAAGATCTAAAAGAGCTTGCCAAGTTTGGTGTAAAAATTCTTGGCTCTTTTAAAGTGGATTTGGTTTTATCAACTGGGTTGATGATGTGAATTGGCCACCGTAAAGAAATTCAGAAGCTGACGTTTCGAGCGTTAGCCCTTCGTCGGAGCGAATCGAGGAATTGTGGGTTGTGTGTGGTATATATACACAGAAATATGGACTACGCTATTGGTTGGTGCCTGGCAATGTGAAAAACAACAGAATGAATAGGCCACGTTCGATATATCAATATTCAAGCATGGCTCCGAGGCTTTCGGGTCAAAATTGCAAATTTTTCAAGTTTCTTTTGTTCCTCAATTCCCAAGAGAGACTTAGATACAAACAAAACAACGCCAAATAAGGATGTTTGACCCGAAAGCCTCGGAGCCATGTTAGAATATTGATATATCGAACGTGGCCTATTGGTTGAATGAAAAGCGTTTGTTGATACCGTTAGGATTATTTTTTTGTTCCAGAGTTTTGCGGCTTTCTGTGCTTCCTTGATGTAGGGAGAGGCCGCAGACTGCCAAATGTTGCTTGGAATGATTCGGCAGATTAAAGTGTCTAACAAGCGGTTTAGACGCGTTTTTGTCGTTTTTGTCTCTCTCAACGTCGCGAAGATGTTGCAGGAATCGGTCGCCTAGTCGTCTACCTGTTTTGCCGATATATAACTTTTTGCAAAGAGTACAAGTTATACAGTTAATGACATTGACTGAGGTCAAGAGACTATCACGTGAGAGAACATATCCCCATCTTTTTCAATCTATTTTAAGCTTCGCGTCACGCTGTCAAAGTTATTTTTAGTCTCGGTCCCACGATCACGCAAGGAATGGCCAACGGTCATCAGGTCGTGTCCATCTGAATTATTATTAATTCATTGCCTATAGTTTCCTGGTCATAAGTAACCAGCAGCTCGTCTCTAGCTATTGCAAACGACAACTTGTTTACAAGGTATTTTCGAAGTGGTATCTTTTCTGAAAACTGTCGGGAAGTTGCCGTCGCAATGTTGCTTAACATGCTTAGGCGAGTAATTATTCAGAAAAGATACCTTGAAAACAAGTTGTCGTTTGCAATAGCTAGAGACGAGCTGCTGGTTGCATATGACCAGGAAACTATAGGCAATGAAGAATTCGTCCTTTTATTGAAGAAAAACGTTTCGAGGAACCTTAGCTTCCCGTATAAACACTACGAATAATTTGACTTTAAAACCATGGATCCTGTACAATGTAAAGCTGAATTTCGAGTCGAGAAAAATGCTCTTTGTTCTGTTGCTGAGGCACTCCTGATCTCTGACACCGCATATTACAGTCAAACTAAGTGAAGCGTACCCCTCAAGATTGCATTAATGAACTGATTCTTTGAAAGTTGAACCGCTAGTCGTTTCAAGAATGCAATATAATGAATTGATTATTCGAATATTGAACTCGCTCGCTCGATCCAAGAATACGGCTAACGGGTTCCGTTTTCGAAAAATCAATTCACTGTTGCGAACTTGTAGGTTTCCAACCTACTAGTCTTTTCTAGAATGCAATAGTGAAATGATTTTCGAAAATGGCACCCGTTAGCCGTATTCTTGGATCGAACGAGCGAGTTCAATATTCGAATAATCATTATTGAAAGGCCTAGCGGGTTCAAGTTTCAAATAATCAGTTCATTAATGCCATCTTGAGGGTACGCTTCACTTAATTTGACTGTAAACTGGATCCGTGAAAACTAAAACACAGAACATGTAAATGTAATAGATCTTACCGAGTGGATTTCTTCGAGCTTGGGGCTTTCTGTGAATTTGCCGACTAGCGGCTTGTGCTAGCGCATTTTCCTGCCTAGTGATGTTCGTTGTATAATTTCTCTTCAAAAAATTTTAACAGTAAACACCAGAAAGGTACTTCTTTATGTGTTGTAAGAGAAAAAACGGTACATCAAATAAAAGGACTAAAAACTTTCAATGAACTACGACGTTGTCGACACTACGTCAAAAAACAAAAAAACAGTGACGTCGCCAACGTGAGGACGACGGCAGGTTGCAATCAGTTATTCAGTTTCTGCGCATGACCGGAGCAGAAAATTTGCTTCCGGTATGCCGTCGTCGTGGCTCCCGTCGTGGTGCTTAAGGTCTCTAATAAGAAATTGAAAATTTAGCGGTTTAAGAGAAATAAAAAATGTTAGCATTGGAAATCATTTTCAGAGCCGGGCAGGCCTAGGCAAATTATACGTGCTTCTCCAAAGCCGTAAAATAGAATTCGTGTCATTTCCCTGCATGAATGATGAATGATTAACATAAAGTGCCAAGACTCGAATTTCTATAACCTGTTTGAAAGTCGTTTCTCAGAAAGTGCCGAAATTAAAGGATTGAAGCGAAAAGCATCTCTTTTGAAAGGCATTTTAAAGCGCAAGACAGCTAAAATATTTGTTTCGGGTTTGTTAGAACTTTCGCTCCAAAAATACCCGTGCAAATGTTTTTATATTTAATTTCGGAAGTGCTGTGTAATATTTACCGGACTTACTGCAACGTTTGGATCAAGAGAGGTCTCTCAGTTGAAGAGCACTGGTTCCAAAGCGCCACGCAGGAATATTATCTTCGACGTGTTTAACCTAAGTTTACTTCGAAAATAAGTCTTGTCATCTCTCTGCATGACTTATTCTGACTTGAGACGCGCCATGCCGTGGCTGCTGACAAGAATTGCATTCTTAACACGCTCTCAAGTCGTTTCTCGAAAATTACTGAGCGGCCTAAAGCGACAAAAATATCTCTTTTGAAAGCTCTTTCAAAGCGCCAGAAAGTTAGAATTATTCTTCCTCTGACCTTACAAAATGCGCTTCGAAAATCCCGACGCAAGGATTTTGCATATTTGATCAGCTGTTAATGTTGTCATGTCATTTAAATTGGCCAATCAGGTGTCTTTCCTAAAATAGCCTCACAGCTTGACCACGCGCTAAAATTAGATTGAAAAAGATTATTATTGGTAGAGGCCCATGCATGGGGGATGTGTTCTCTCACCCTGATAGTCTCTTGCTGAGGTACAGGTAAAATGATCACTGATTTTAATATCTCGCTTGGGTCCCGACAATTTCTCAACGTTGCAAATGAAAGGACATGTTTTACAACGTGAGCGTGCGCATTTAAAAGTACCGGGTTGTTCACTCGTTTGGAATTCACTTCTAAAAAGTTACCTATGTTTTTGTCGCGTTTGAATGAAATTAATGGCGGTTGTGAAAAGATTCTACCAGTGTCGGGATCATTTTGAAGTTATTTAAAGATTTTTAGAATTATGAATGTTACTGCGTGGCTGTGAGGGTGAAATATGAGAGTGAATGGAATTCTATTATTATTCTCCTTCTGAGACGTTTGTAGTGCTGACTGCCGCCAATTTTTTGGGTGCGATGATAGCCTGCTTGAACAACCGAGGCAGGATAGCCACGTTTGTCGAAAAACTCGCACATTTCCTCTGATTTTAAGGAAAAATCAGAGTCCTCACTACAAAGGCGACGAAGCCTAAGAAACTGAGAAAAAGGAATGGAATTCTTGGCATGTGATGGATGTGAAGATGAATACAACAAATAACTATGAGAATCGGTGGATTTTTAGTGCACACTGGTGCATAAACCGTTGCCTTCGACAAAAACTTTGATATCTAAAAATGCTAAATAAGTGTCGGAAATTTCCCAGCCTTATATTTAAGAGCCGGATGAAACGAATTAACAGCAGTTCTAAATTGATTGAGTTCTTCTCTGGTAGAGGAAGTGGCGCCGACACAGTCGTCAATGTAGCGACGGTGGAGGTCAGGTTTGGGGCCATTGTATTGATTGAAAAGTTGGTGTTCAATGTAGCCTACGAAAAGATTGGCGTAGCTGAGTCCCATTTTGGTACCCATGGCCACACAATTGATTTGTTTATAATAATTGCCAGCGAATGAAAAACAGTTTAGTGTTAAAACTAACTTGAGACCCAAGCGATCTATTAAGATCAGTGATCATTTTGCCTGTACCTAAGTCAATGTCATTTACTGTATACCTTGCACCTTTGCAAAAAGTTGTATATCGGTAAAACAGGTAGACGACTAGGCGACCGATTCCTGGAACATCTTCGCGACGTTGAACGTTGAAGGAGACGACAAAAACGCGTCTAAACCGGTTGCTAGACACTTTAATCTGTCGAATCATTCCAAGCAACATTTGGCAGTCTGCGGCCTCTCCCTACATCAAGGAAGCACAGAAAGCCGCAAAAGTCTAGAACAAAAGTTTATTTTTCAAATCGGCACTCGTAATCTTCACAGTATCAACGAACGCTTTTCATTCAACTCATTTATTCTGTTGTTTTTCACATTGCTAGGCACCAACCAATAGCTTAGATCCATATTTCTGTATATATACCACACACGGCAACTCACAATTCCTCGATTCGCTCCGACGAAGGTCTAACGCTCGAAACGGTCAGCTTCTGAATCTCTTTACGGTGGCCAATTCACATCATCAACCCAGTTGATAAAACCAAATTATCTTGTAATACTCCCACCGACGCAGCACCAAAGTTTCTTTAGAAAATTACCCCCTTTACTCTTTTAAAGTGGCCCTAGATCTGGGCTACAATAAACAATCCCTGGGAACCAGAGTAATTTCAATTGCCTCTAGGGTGATCCACACGAGGAATCTCAGCCTGAAATTCGTGTAACTTCGTCAATTCCTGAAGTTCTTTCTCGAGCGATTAGAGTACGCCCACACGAGGTTTTCTTTAATGCTCGAATTTAGAAAAACCTGCGAGTGGGAGCGCTTCCGCTACAACTCGTTTTCCGAAAAACGTACAAATATTTGAAGCGAAGTAACTCACGAAATCATTTTCCTTAAGCAAAAAGTTCTAAATGTCATACATAATATGAATAACAAGCGGGCGGAGTTGTTTAGCTGAATCGTACGTCTTCAATGTTCTATCTCAGTGTTTGTTTGAGCAAGCCTTTCGAAATGCGACGCGTATGTTCGTTAATTGTTTTTGTACAAATATCTTGCCACTGTTATTTAAGAAAAGTGTGTCAAAGGTTACCTGCTTTGAGAAACTTGTCTTCAGCTTAGCTTTTGCAGGTTTCTGCCATCTCAAAACACCGCAAATAGCGTTACCCCCAAACATGTAGTTTTTACGACTTAGCCAGCGCGAGACAGCTACAGACTGAATGTATAATCTCGAGTCGGCATAGATGATGGCAATTTTCATTTACTCAGTCAAGTCAAATATTGCCCCTCCTTTGTTAAGTTGAATTATTTATGTCATTGTTTTAGTTGCGACCGTAAGTATGTGTTTTGTGTAAAGTCAACACATCTCTTGTGCGTTCATCAACGCTTTTTTTTTTCTTTTCTTTAATTTTTTCATTATTTAGTATTATTTCTGAAGCAATTGATCATAAGAAACTTAAATCTGGATTGTAATACAGTTGATAATTCCGCACACGAAACATCTGGGATCTCACAAATACCTAACTTGGGAATTTAGTTGGACATTTTAGGACGTCGTTCTTGGGTTTACATTGAAAAAAAAAAAAACATCAAATACATTTATAGCAAAGAGACATTCTCTTCCTTTAACTCAGCCGAAATTGCTAAAAAAAAAATTGCAAAAAAACTAACCAAACAAACAAACAACCGCAAAAAAAGGATCCAAAAAATCTTTCGTCGACTTCCGCAAGCAAACTAATTTGTGTAAGTTTCCACAAATGCCTTGAACTTAGGACACGTGGATATTCTTGTGTAAACACAGAACACTTTCATTGTGTGAGTAATCATTGCAGTTCAAACACAGGCAGGAAATGCAAACAAACCAAGGGCAGAATGCCATCGAGAAAACAAAAAAATGCCCCTTGCGTGAAAATGTTCTGCAAACCTCTATTTAACTGCAACAGCATAATACACGAATATCCGCGACAGTTGCAAACAAGAATACTTAAACGACGAAATTAATTTTGAAATACGTTCTCTTCATATATTGGCCCATGCCCACAGTACAATAGCTTGCACTTTGTATGTTTATTTCTGTCGCTTTTCATTCGAACACAATTTTCTTGGTATTATATTGTGTAAAATTAGCAATATAACTATAGCCTTAAAAAGGCATAAATTGGCAGACGCTAATTTTTGGCCACAATACCAATATCAGGGTGAATATGTAATTGGATTATTGGTGTACCCAATCTAAACACTTTCAGGTCTCGCCATTGAGTCTGAGTGCGACAATATCGGATGGTGAAGATGGATTGTAAGCTGAATTTTCTAACAAAACGATGTCTTATAATCTTAGCAATTACGAGTTAGGGCATCTCATTGGGTCTACCATTCATCTAATATTGTACAAATGAGAAATGGACTGAGATTTTGACAAGAAGAGAAATCGTCGAAACTACTTTATCGTAAAACTGACAACTGAGATAAGAGCCCACTAATTCATACCTTGGAAATAGTTAGCGAGGCCGCCACGGAGATACATCCAATAATACCCTCTCTGTTCACCCGCCTCGAAAGTGTTCTTGCAAAACCGACTGGGAAACCAGCCTTTTTAAGAATATTTTGTTAAATATAGCTAGGCCATAATATACACTGGAATGTCTACGTGGTGAACAACCTCAGACATGGCAGCTCTACCAGGGAACTACAGAACTCAGGCAACTAGAGGTAAAAACCGTAATTTACATTTTCCGCTTTCACTAGCTACGTGTAGCTAAGATAAAAGTAACACGAATATCTTTTGATTCAACAAATACATGGAAATAAGAAAGAAGAACAGGACCAGAAGTTGGTCTGCTAATAGCGTAATGCTCGTTCATTGTTTCCATGTCAATAATTTGACGCTGAATCCGTTTAACCTTGATCTTAGAATTAAGGAAGTTTTAAGCGTGTTGTGCATCAGCATAACACGATAAATAAACAAATGAAATATTTTACGGTATCTGGAAAGGGTCTGAGTATTCACAAAAGGCCGGAACACAGTTAAACCAAATCAAAATGGGAGGAATTAACTGATTTAATCTAAAAACAAGAACTTTATTCGTGTACAAGACCAAATTTGGAAAACGGATCGAGTAATGTACTCCGCTAGTGTTGTGCAGGGAACCTCAAACGAGAAAATCTAACAGAGAGAAAGCAACAGGAGCCTTTGCTGATCTTCATCAAGCTTAGCTTTCAAGCATTATGTTCCTGTTTGACTTCATAGCTTTGAACATGACTAAATAAATTGTGAATAAGTTTCGAAATCAGCGTTTCTGTAGCTAACCTTTATACTTTTGCTCAAAATTTGAAACATTATCGTTGAAGCACAAAGGACTTTTATTTTTAAATGCCTATGTAGAGGAAAACCACAAAATAGTAGCCTGGAAGAAAACAAGTTTCCACTGCATGATGCGAGCGACCTTCAGCTCACCGCATCTAAACTTTCGGGCCGGTCTGCAACTGATCAGCTTTTCATGAAGAACACACAGTCAACCACTGATTGATTGACGACACCACTGTAAGCTCAAATGATTCACACAGCGAGCCGAGGGATTCAAATTGCATTTTTTTTGTCCTTTTTTGCGCGAATTCACTCCATTTTCTCACCTCACCAAAAGAATTGTTTTACTGTAAGAACACTCGAAGAATTCATAAATCACTCGCCTGTTGCTCGCGATTTACGAATTCTTCTCGTGTTCTACCAGTTAGTACAATACGTATCATCCTGATAAGAAAGGCGAGACAATTTTCGAAAGTTTAGTTTTTGTTATTTAATTTAATTCTATTACTATTTTTTGGTTATTCTTAAAATGCTTTTGCAATGCTGTAACTCTACCATGGCCGTGCAAATAAAACTCGTTGTTGTTCTTGTTGTTGGACGCACCCGCATGGGTTCGCAGTTCTAAAACGTGCCATTTTACAGTTGGGATCTGTTCTCTTATGAGAATTTTTTATCCTCTGATTCAAATATCGTTTTAGTCGAATAAATGTATTAAATTGTTTGTAAAGTTATGTTGTCGGGAATTTGGTTTGCCGACAAAGGACACTCACGTTATTTTAACAATCTGGTTTAATATATCTCACTTTTGCCTTCCTACAACTCCTCTCTCGGCAAAGCTCCCAGGCAACTCCTAAATATGCGATAGCTCAAAGTTCAGCAATCACACGGCGCACGGTGCACGTGATAATCAAGCACAACGATAAACTTATGCCATGCTATACAATTTTCCGGTTGCGACACTCTCCCCCTATTTGATTCCGTAGGTATCAAATACACAATAAAGCACTCGTTCAGACTTTATATAGTTCCTCTTGTTGAACAATATCTTTAATACGCTGTGCGGCAGCAGCAGCCGCTTCATGTCTGGGTCGAAACTATCTGGCTGTTGGAGAAAGCACTGGAAGTCCGCTCTTCTGATAACTGTCGTACAACAACTCATTGTGGCCACTCCATATGGAAGGCAGATGCGTCGAAACCGTTTCCATCTTCAACCGACTAAGGAGGAAGCATGTCCAGCTCCTTGCCAGGCATGAGAAGCAGTGGCCAGCGATGAGTCAAATCCTCGCATGCAGCCAAGTACAGATGCTGGTATCGAAACGCCCGAAATGGAATCACACCCCAAAATTCCACTGGAGGAACAACGTGCTAGAAGAAGTCTACGGATTCGACGACCACCACAGCGTCTTTTTGAAACTATGTAGTATACTGTCAAGCTGCTATAAGTTTAAACTAAAAAAAAAACATTTGGGTGATTTAGCTTTTGGACTCGCTCTCTCGACACACTTCTTTGATAAAGAAAAATAAGCAGATCACAATCTTTGTCAAGTCCCCGTGGAGAGAAAAGGAGTCCCAGATTGCTCAAAGCTAAAAGTCACCTTCTGGGACTCCCTTTCCTCCACAGGGACTTATTATACTCGTCACCAGTCGCCCAGACCTCATTTCTGTTTTTGAATTGGAACAGTTACGGTTCTAATTACAGCTTTGGGTCGCCATTTTAGTAGGTTAACATACAAGTTCTACGGGGCCTGGTGGTTTCGCGTTACTAGCTGGAGATGCTCCAGTGGATTCATGGTTTAGAGAAATTCGTGTTCCAGGAGCCTGGCGTGTTTATTAGCGACTGGATTTGATTTTTGCAAGAAAATATCCTGGTAGTTTTGGGTCGATCGGAGCCCCGACGTTGCCTTCAGCCTCCTGCCTTGCCTTTATACCATGAAGGAAAGGTGAAGAAGACTATTTTCCCCGAAACTTCGTGCACGTATTAAGGAAAACAACAACTCGCAACATGGTCAGTTTAATCGATTTTTGTCCCCACTTTCTCGCCAATTTCGAGACCTAAAGTTCGTCTCATATGTTATCTATATTTACCCATGTTATGAAACCCGTACGTGACACACAAATGAGCCTGGGTTACCTATGGTAGTGATGTTTGAGCATTTTTCAAAAATAAATCTTCAGATCTCATCATAAACAGAGACAGCTCAATTCAGTGGTAATTTCTGTCTTCGTAATATATTATAATATCTTTCATTTAAGAATTCGCTAGGTTGAGAACTTGCTTATTTCGCTACGTGTTTTGTCGGAATCTAGCAAAACTTGTTATTTTCGTACATTATTTACACTACTGTTGTTAACAGTGGTCTCCGTGAGCCATATTTACTGCTGTCAAATAGCTCCGTCGTTTAAGCCCTGGCCAAACGAAGTCGCAAGTAGACGCAAGCTGAAAACCTGGGTTAACTTGCGACTCCGTTTGGCCAGGCCTTGCATGGACTTGCGTTGACTTGCGATGGCTTGCGCTCACTTGCGATGGCTTGCGCTCTCTTTGGTCGAGATCTAATTTGCACGCAAGTCGACGCAAGTTTTCCACCGTTTGGCCAATCAACCCAAGTCTACGCAAGACGAGTGACGTCCATTAACCTATTATTAGCCAATGAAATACGGGAAATGCCTGCCCTGGAATGTTTTTTTTTTTGCGACTTGCGTGTACTTGTGAGGAAACTTGCGAGTCCGTTTGGCCACCCAACGCAAGTCTCTACGCAAGTTCAACTTGCCGATACTTGCGACTACTTGCGAGTCCGTTTGGCCAGGGCTTTACGTTGCTTTTGTCTGAGTCATGTACAAGGGATGTTTCACTTGGTTCAAATTTGTCAAAATTTTGAAGCAAAAATTTAAAAGCCAACTTAATGTCATCAACCCGTGATCTGTTCTCTGATAAGGCAGGCTGTTTCAGCCAATCAGACCGCTCGTTATATGGAAACTTTCATTGTTATATAACAAAACAAAAAAACTGTTGTACTCTGAGACCCCGTCTACACGTATCCGGATATTTTTTAATCCGCAACTTTTTCTTTCCGGATTCAAAAATTTCCCGTCCACTCGTTAATTATCGGATTCGTTGCGGATTTAATATTTTCCACTCTGGAGAGCGGATTTAAAAAAATGGTTCGGTGGATTATGCCGAGTGCGGAGAATGCGGAGTGTGGAAAATGCGGAGTGTGGAAAATGTGGAAAAGGAGGAGTGTGGAAAATGAGGAGTGTGGAAAATGAGGAGTGTGGAAAATGAGGAGTGTGGAAAATGCGGAGTGTGTTATTTATCTATTCGTTAGTTAACAATTATTCACCGAAGTGGAGGTAACTATCCACCACTTTCACCGACAGTGAGGTGAATAATTGTTTTAGTATATACCACCCAAGCTGAATAACTAGCGGCCAAAAGAATAACTTTATTTGTGATAACGTACCGACAAAAGCCATTTTTTTTCTTCGGCTGCTCGGAGGTGAATAGCACTTGGCTAATCACCTCCGAGCTAGCCAATCAGCGCGCGCGAAAAGTACTGTTCACTTGTGTGGTATAGACTAATGTTCTTTAAAGCTATCAAAAAATGTTTTTCGATTTAGCCATGAAAATGTAAGGAATCTTCCAGTTTTTAAAGACTATAGATTGATTGTTAATATCGTTAATTCACAATAATGCATTGATTTCTATCTTTTAATTTATTTATCTATTTGTTAGTGTTCTTTAAAGCTACCAAAAATATTGTTCGATTTAGCCATGAAAATGTAAGGATAATGCCATGCTATTTATTTTTGTTAACTGAACTTGACAGCTTCTTGAATCGTTTCTTGTTTGCCACGTCATTATAAGTATCTTTTGCTCTTCTTTACGTAGGTGGACTACATTAAACCTATTAGCAGTTTAGCATCTGTTTGCTTCCTGTATTAAGTCAGACCTATGTGCGAGATCCCGCCGCACCGGCGTCTTTTAAACAGTATCGGTAAATATTATGTCGGTCTTAATTTCAACCTAAAACATTCGTCTTGTTAAAACTGCACTCATACGCAAATTTCGTTTTTACTTTTTTTTGTCCGGCTACCCTGCTAGTCTTTGGGTTGATTATTTATTTAGCTTTATGATATTTTATTATTAATTGTTGCGGTAGCAGCTGTATTATATTATATAGAGAGAGGGCGCTTTGACCTTCCTTGCAAGAAGAAGGGCTGGCACTTCTCACATAGCGCTTTGGCCCGGGAACAGAGTTTTAAATGGTAACGGTCTTCTGTTAGAAAGACGTCTTATTTACACTGGCGTTGAATTTTGATGTCATGCACCAAACGCTGTCAAATTATGCATATTTTGGACGAGGTTATAAAACCCAGTTGAGGCAAAGCAAGGCAAGACGAAGCAAATACTCTCAATTAAAACCTGTCATCTTACCTGATAACACTGAGAAGTACATTAAGAACAAGTGACATCAGCTTAGTCTGAACACTATTACTTTCAAAGCAACATACTGGATCTATATTACACAATTTTTGGTCGCTTTAAAGAACATTAGTCTATACCACACAAGTGAACAGTGCTTTTCGCGCGCGCTTGATTGGCTAGCTCGGAGGTGATTAGCCAAGTGCTGTTCACCTCCGAGCAGCCGAAGAAAAACAAAATGGCATTTGTTGGTATACTGTCACAAATAAAGTTATTCTTTGGCCCGCTAGTTATTCAGCTTGTGTGATATGTACTAAAATAATTATTCACCTCAGTGTCGGTGAAAGTGGTGGATATTTACCTCCACTTCGGTGAATAATTGCTACTGAACTAACGAATTAGATAAATCAACACACTCCGCATTTCTCACACTCCTTCATTTTCCACACTCCTCATTTCTCCACCACTCCTCATTTTCCACACTCCTCCTTTTCCACATTTTCCACACTCCGCATTTTCCAACACTCCGCCATTCTCCGCACTCGCATAATCCACCGAACCATTTTTCTAAATCCGCTCTCCAGAGTGGGAAAATATTAAATCCGCTAACGGAATCCGATAAGTAACGAGTGGACGGGAAATTGTTTGAATCCGGAAGGAAAAAGTTGCGGATTAAAAAATATCCGGTACACGTGATAGACGGGCGTCAAGGGGTCCTCAGAGTAACAACAGTTTTTTTTGTTGTTTTGTTATATAACACATGAAAGTATTCCATATAACGAGCGGTCTGATTGGCTGAAACAGCCCTGTCTTATCAGAGAAACAGATCCACGGGTCTGATGACATTAAGTTGGCTCTTAAATTTTTGCTTTCAAAATTTTTGGACCAAATTTGAACCAAGTGACAACACTCCCTTATGTACATGACTCAGACAAAAAGCAACGTTAAAGCCCTTGGCCTCAACGGACTCGCAAGTAGTCGCAGGTAGCGGCAAGTTGAACTTGCGTAGAGACTTGCGTTGGGTGGCCAACGGACTCGCAAGTTTCCTCACAAGTACACGCAAGTCGCAAAAAACCCCTTCCAAGGCAGGCATTTCCCGTATTTCACTAGCTATAATAGGTTAATGGACGTCACTCATCTTGCGTTTGACTTGGGTTGAGTGGCCAAACGGTGGAAAACTTGCGTCGACTTGCGTACAAATTTGATCTCGACCAAAGTGAGCGCAAGTCATCGCAAGTCAACGCATGCAAGTCCATGCAAGGCCTGGCCAAACGGAGGTCGCAAGTAAACCCAGGTTTTCGACTTGCGTCTACTTGCGACTTCGATTTGGCCAGGGCTCTAAACGACGGAGCTATTTGACCAGCAGTAAAATATGGCTCACGGAGGACCACGGTTCACAACAGTAGTGCAAAATAATGGTACGAAAATAAACAAGTTTTGCTAGATTCCGACAAAAACCCCGTTAGCGAAATAAGCAAGTTCTCAACCTAGCGAATTCTTAAAATGAAAGATATTATAA
>JAHPZR010013132.1:0-19968 GCA_019787425.1 Platygyra sinensis
ACTTTCAGAAATCTCCAAAAGAAAAAAGGAGGTGAATTTTTTTGATCACAAGGGGCACTTTTAGTAAACCTACATTCAATTAGACTGGGGCTGCTTACTAGAAACATAGCACTAAATTTATTGTTATGGTACATGAAAAGAGACATTTGCATGCTGTGAGTGTTCTTACAAGTTTTTCTATTTTTCATTTTCTATTATTATCATCACTGGGCTCATTCTTAGTTTTTAGACAAGTTAATTTCCATCTTTACATGACCCTCCACTTTGTTTTCCATGAAACCAAACGTGTTTGTTTGCGATATATTATTGGCCAGATTTCAAATATCTACCAGTTGGTAAAAGCCTACGTGTCTGGAATAAAAAGAACTTCAAGGAAGCCTGTTAGTGTTTGTAAATTAATGAAAGCCTCCATGCATTTATGTGGTTTTTACAACATAAGTCGTCATTAACCATACCTGATTTGAACAACACAAACATCAAGCAAAAGATCATTCCTACTAGCGAATGACTTGCAATCCATATGCCAAAACCCACATTATCACGGGAGGTTGTTCATAAGATATTTCCGAAACAAATTCATAACAGCCTCTATGGTAAAATCCTTTGTAGAATTCATGAGATACCTGTGTTATTACCTGTGTCATCCAATGGGGTCTTTACAAAACAGCTTTTGGAACAGATGTCCTTATTCTCTTTTTCCCGCAATTGGTGTTGGAACCAGTCTTGGTCGTGGATAATTTTCCCAACATTTAAAACTTTGCCCTGAATTTTTCATCAATTGCTCTTAGTCACCGATTCATGGGTACATGATCTTTATATTCATTAAGAGTTTCTTGTATATCTCCTTGTAACTGTTTCTCAAAAAGTTGGTTCTCTGTAAAAATGTAAGTGTAGAACAATGGGTGCCGTAATTCCAACGAAAAATTTAGTAAGGGACAAATGCAAAGTAAGAGCCAAAGCATACATTGATGTTCTTTAATTGGCTCCACCACGATGCCATGAATGCCACAACAATAGTAACCGACACCTATCTCCAACACACAATAGGTGCTGCTTCGTAGTTAATTGATCCTGCCACTTTGGTGTAATCTCCAGCAACTTTCCCCTTTATTTCCGCAACAACCAAATGTCCCAGACCAAACAGGGGGCACAACCAGCAAGCCAGAATAAGCAGATTGAAGAAAACTTACCATAAATTTTAAACACTTGTATCCATATTCTCCAGCCATACTCGTACAATGAACAGGTCATGAGAATAACTTTGCTCGTCCTCTCAGAGCTCTCTGATCTGATAGAGATTACGGAAAGCCTGACATATGGATTCGCCAACACATCTTGTTAATTGTCTTATGTCTTCAGGAGTCCATCGATGTAGAAGCAATCTGGCATGTAAATGCGATACTCCTCAAGCCCGGGATTTACACTCAATTTACAAGGTTATAGATTGAAATCCACGCAAAGTCCTTCTTTTCTTTTCGCCTTTCCCAACACTCAGTAAACACTAACGCTAAGCGATCGCGTTGAATATCGTAATATCTACGGCTATGGGAAAAAATTATGGTCAAATATTAATTAAGCAAGACATGAATAATTGATGGCTTACGTACGTGTCGAAATTCTCGAGAACGAGATGGTCATAGTCAGGGTTATTTACTACAGAATATACAACGCCACCTATCGTGATATAGCGACACAGAGTTCTCACATCAGATTAGAGGAAGAGTAAAAGATGCCCTCCTTGTTGTCGATGAGTCCCGTAGTCTCCCTGTAGTAATGGGACTTTAAGATGCAGGCTCTACTACGGTGACACAGGGAGCAGAGGAGTTCCTTTTGCATGAATAAATAAAAAACGTCTTACCTCCTACAAATGCACTGTTGCGTAAATTCTTCCGGCCAAAAAAGCTCATTTCTGAGTCAGCATACAGTCATTTTCGCCGGTCCGCTCGATTCAAACGTGCTAACCGGGAAGCGAATTCCCACATCGACTCTGTGACCCCCTTCTGCAGTATGATTTTATAATGTCAGCGGTCACCCCACTGACAGACTGTGATCGATGATGTAACTGGCATTTGATTAACAAGAATCAGCTGCAGCTGTTTACCATGTTTAACAGCGGAAAATTCGCGCGCTTTTTCTTTCTATCAAATACTCTCAAACACCTCTCTATTTCAGATGTAGACTCGCAGTTTTCTGAATGGCTTCCGACTCTTCTTCAACGCGAAGTACAAGCCCCTTTTGCCTTCATTCGGATGTTTCCTGCAAGCAATCTACGTTTCTAAGAAATGAAATCCAATTCATTCTAACTAACCTCTCAACTCCGAGACACGCATTGACGAGGATTTCGGCTACGGTTTTTTAGAGTGTGAATGGGGTTAACCGACTAGCGACAAAGGGCGAAAAATATAACTGACTACCGACAAAACGAGGAAAAAATTACAAACATAGCGACAAAAAAATAACTGAGATTTACCGACAACCGAGAAAGATCGAACAGGTTGACCCCCTGCCCTATTCAGACTCTCTTAGATGGGACGGAGGAACAAAGGAAGAGCTCATCGAGCAATTCTCATCATTGAATTCTACATGTTTTGTCCGCTCCAAAACAGACATCGAGGGAAGATCTCAGAAATCACCCGGTATGTTAAGTGTTATTTCAATTCCTTTTTCTAGCGTTCTTTCGGGAGGTTGGTTGAAATCCCCGTGACAGTCGAACATCCGTGACGGTCAAAAGGGGTAAAATCCGTGACGGTAGTGTCCGTGACATGTACGTGACGGATCCGTGACAAATCTACAGAGGGCTATAATCTGTGACGGATGCAGACTAACATTCTCTTTAAACGTAAGATTTTGTTGAAATCCGTGACGGCCTAGCTATAATCAGTGACAGATGGAGACTAAATTTGCTTTTAGAAAAAGTCATAGACAGGCCAACACAGACTCCCTTACGTGGTTTTGCGGTAGCGGCACGTGAGCCTCTAAAGTTTTGCTCTGACGAGCATGTCTTTGAGCGATTTTCCTTTTTTGTATGATATAATAGGAGCCGTTCTACAAATTTTTTCAGCAGTGGCTGATTTTGGATGAGACTCCATTTTTTGCATGTGTTAGCTTGCTGATGAATAGATCAATGTCTTGTTTGTTGACGTTTCCATGCTTTCGGCTTGATTCTGCTTTCATTAAGCATTTTTGTTTTGATTTCTGCCATGAAGAGATTGGCGAAAGCAACCGCCATATTTTCGTTCCCATGGCCGTTCCGTGAATTTGATAGTTTTCTCTGTTGAACTGGAACGAATTTTCTTTAAGTATAAGGTCGAGTATTTCTTCACCTTTTTTTTTTAAGGTAGTGGGACGGGATGGGAGGACTGGAAAAATTCTACCACTAAATATTAGACAGAATAGACTTTATGGATGTTTCAACGTGTAAAATCAGTCACAAAATGTTACCCAATTCAGTAAATTATTCATTTTCCATGGTGGTTGTTTATTGTACAAGGAAGTATCGCTTGTTAACTGCAGGCACCGCGCTTCGATGAAGGACTCGATAAATATCGTTTAATAATAAGGTGCGGTGACCGCTGACATTATAACATCATACTGCGGAAGGGGGTCACAGAGTCGATGTGGGAATTCGCTTCCCGTGCTAACCAGGAGCGAACCGCCATTGTTTTTAAACGTATTGACCGCTGACTACTGCGACCGCAGTCTTCAGTTGGACGACTGAGGTAAGACGGGTGGTAAGAGGAAAACTGTGTTGCGCAAAGTTTGTTCGTTAAAGAAAACTTAGTGGATATTTGTTTTTGAAGTAAGACGTTAACCTACTGCGCACGATTTTTGCGTCATTAGCGCGCGCAAATGAGCGCGTGCACGTGCAAAACGTAAGAAATTTCCCACAAGCAAGGCTTGACAGCGCAATAAAAGCTCGTTTTCTATAAAACGAGCATGATGACCTATATTTTTTATTGCATAATAATGGTGCCCATGTTATCCTCTTTAATCTAGAAAAAAATAAAAAAAAAATTATCGGAAGGAAAAAAAGATATAGCTGAAAGCGTGCACAAAACCGTTACTCTAGCTATAGGATGTAAATTATGACCACGAAAACATCGACTCGACGAACGCATTTCGTCCACTTCGTTTTAAATGGTGCGATTTTTTCCACAAATTTTATATGATATTGTTCCATAATTTCTTCCTGTCAAGTTTTCTTCCGAGTATTACTTCGATAAACAGTATTTTTCAGCTACCGCAAAATGTAACGTAGACCCATGGATAACGCGCGAGATTAGCACAAGTACAGGCATAAATGGAGCAATATTGGCCCATCCTATCTCTTTTGCGAGAATGGTGACCTGTCTTTTTTATTTTATTTTTCGAAACAGTCCTTTGTAGGGAACATTCAGAGAAAGTTTAAAACAAATTCATCGGTAAGTTTTATTTCTGAGGAATCACCTTAAAAGGAACTCCTTTGGTTTCTATCTTTGATTGACAGAAGTTAATGTATGATCATGGTTTACTGGGACGTTTATACTAATGGTCTCCAAAAGCATTGATATCCACCCTACCCCGGATTACTAGTCGAGCACATGGTCGCAACATATAATTTCTGACGTTTGACTGAGGGACGAATTAGTCGGAAATTATTATTCTCACAGCACGTTGGAGAGACTCGCGGTGCATCTCGGGTTGCTTTAGGACTATTTAAGGTCTTGGCGGGAGATTTAAGTCATTCTAGGTCGTCAGTCGGAGCGTTAGCCCGCTTTACTATTTTTTTTCTTAGGATTGCGTTTCGATTTGAATCAACTAGTATATTGTAGGATGCCCTTTCCTCGGGGTCTCGTGCTGCTGCATTAGATGAGGAATACGTTTTCACATATTTTTAGGATAAAAATTAGCGAAAAAATACGACGTTTCGATCTCGCTGAGATCATTTTCAAGTAAGAAATAAATGAATAGAATTTTGCATATAAGATGTAAAATCACACGTGAGAATATAGAAAGCGATAAAAATATGGAAATATGTACTAAATGTTACAAAAGGTAAGTGATAAAAATACAAAAGGCTAGATAACAATAGGATAAAAAAATTAGGATAAAAATTTTATAAAATACTCTGCGCTATAAAAATAAATTTGCGCGGATGGAGTCAGACTGCGTGTTCAAAGTTGGCTTTAGTTCTTTTATGAAAAGCATCTCATAAATTAAGCAGTCAAACTTGCTCTGGCACTTCCGTAAGATCTTGAATCTACGAGGTATGTCGCTTGGGTCCCCCCCATGGTGATCTCTAACGTGCTTCCCGATGACAGATCCCTTGTGTTCATCAATGCGTTGATACAGGTGTCGGCATGTGTAGCCGACATAATCCGCATCGCACAGCGTTGTATACCATTTTAAGTGTGATCTTACCTTTTGTAACATTTAGTACATATTTCCATATTTTTATCGCTTTTTATATTCTCACGTGCGATTTTACATCTTATATGCAAAATTCTATTAATTTATTTCTTACTTGAAAATGATCTCAGCGAGATCGAAACGTCGTATTTTTCGCTAATTTTTATCTTAAAATGTGTTCCAAAGAGACTTCTTATTAACATATTTTTAGGCCACATCTAAAGGGTGGTTTTTTAGTGGTTTTTCGTATCTTGAGCTCATTAGTTACCTTTGTGAGGAAAACATAATTATGAATAATGCAATAGATATTAGGCTACATTGAATCGCACGGCTCATGGCTGACTGACCCATCCTAAATAAACTTTTCACATTGAATATCTCGTGTGAGTGTAGTCAGAATGATGGCTGAGTATGAGGAGAGTTGCCACTTTCTTCTTGTTTCTTAAAGCATCTCGTCCTTTTGTTACCATTCTTTATCCATATAAAGCTATCGGTTAGTGAAATACCATACTACTACCACACGATCAGATCATGTACACCCGTCTTTTATGAAAAAAGACTGTGTTTTTTATTGCCATTAAGCGCCAAGACGTCGATCGAATCTTATCGACTCAAGGCGCGTCAAAAGTGACTATATTTCCTAGTATATTTTCTATTCTTTTAACCCTTACCATACTCTGAAAATCCCCAAATGTTATTCCATCGGCATATAAGAAAAATTACTGTAAACGGTGTGCGAAGCAAGCATATACCTTTGCATAAATGGCGCCTAAATTTGAATAACAATACTTGGTACATCCTTAGCCTCGCATTCATGTGAAAATTCCTTTGTCTTGAGTCATGAATGTGAGGCTAAGGATGTACCAAGTACTGTTATTCAAATTTAGGCGCCATTTATGCAAACGGCCTATGGACCGTATAAAAGTACTTGGAAGTTTTTGTTTTGTAATTTTGAATGATTTCAATGTGTAGGTATGTCGACTTCACGTAAGAGTCTTAATTTAACCTCTGATACACAGTAACACAACACTGTATTATTTATTTTGCTAGCTTGAAATTAAAGATGGAGACACCACTATTTAAAATGGTCGTCGAAGAAAGCAATTTTATAACGTTAGATTAACTTTCATAGTATTCAGTGCTTGAAGAACTGACAAAGTAGCCATTATGAAAATTTAAAATACTCAATTACAATTCCAAATACAGTCAAATTATTTATGATTGTCCAAAGGGTTTATCCCTTTTAAAAACCACCAACTTGAGAAACGTGAACAGCAACACCGGAAGAGTTTAAAGTCAAACATTTAGGCTAAAATAGTCGGCAGGTCTATTTCGGGGGTGAGGGGTGGGGAGTGGGGGGGTGAGGGGTGAGGGGTGGTGGTGAGGGTGGGGGTGAGGGGTGAGGGGTGGGGATAGGATAGGATAGGATAGGATAGGATAACTTTATTTAGACACGGTAAACTCATCAGTCACAACTATAAAAACCTAATTATTTACCAGAATTATTACAAATTATACAACGACTAGAACTACATTATTCTAAAATTACTCTAAATAATCAATAATTATAGCTATAGTATTAAATAACAAAATAAAACCTGCTTTACATGAGTGCCGTGTATAAAAATCTAAATTTAACCTGATGGAAAGAGACGCTCGCAGCCAGCCCGGAACGCGGGTGGATGATAATATTTTCCCCTTTCTCCGTCTACAAATTATTTTCTGTACGTTAGCTTCTTTAATGCTAGTACATGACGTTTCGACGTCGTACAATCCCCATTATCACATGAGCTCTTACCCGAGTATTTCAAGTTGGCCTCATGCATTTTCTTGACGAATTACATTTAAGAATAAAAATCAGCGATATTTAAGCCGACTAACGTTTCGGAAACGCTATGCCATCATCATCAAATTTTAACTTAATAATGATCAAAGTAATAAACTTTGTTCGTTTTAACGTCACTGGTTTGTTTTACGTCTCCTTTTTCTTTTTAAACCTGGATTATGGAATTCTTTTTTACGCTCAGATTATTTTTTATGTTGCTCCAGAATAGCCCGTGTTGCTGGTTTAAATGACGGCTCGAAAATATGTGAGCCCCACTAAAAAACACGAAGAAGGAAGGGGTGTTACTAAACAGAGTAACGAAGTAACGAGTAACGAGTAACGAAGTAACGGAAAACCGAGTAACGAGAAAAAATTTCGAACGGTCAAAAAATTCTCATATCTTGTTAAAAATATGTAGAATCGATTAAAATCGTTTTTAGTACTGATATATAAATAGGAACTACAAAGTCAATTCACAAAGCAAGCTTGACGACCCATAAGCTCAAAACATTGTGTCTAGATACCCGGCAGCCGGGAAGTACGAAGTGTTATTAACCATTTCAGTGCCAAGGACGTAGTTATAGATTTTACTCTGTCTAACGCCAGACGATTTCACTCGTCAAAGGGAAACCCCTTGGCACTGAAGGGGTTAAAAAACTATCTCCCTTAAAATACTGCACAACCGGTATTCTCAAATTATTCTAGAATTTCCACGGAAAACCTCGTCTAATCCTTCTTAAAACTGTAGATCTTTGCTTAGAAATGTCAAGAGATTTCAATTATAATTTTGGCTTTGTGGTTGATTAAATTTTCGAGCTTGATACTCATAGAATAATTTCTACAAAAATTGAAGCTGGAACCCTGAATTGAAGTTGGTGAGTATTCTATACCGTATTTGTTCAGAAATGCGAAGCGATTCTAAATTATGTTTTCAGATGTTTTGGTTTTGCACAAATCGTGTGAACCTCGCGTCACTCGACATTCAGAAGTTCTTCCCGCTTTTCACCAAAATTTCCTCTTCAACCTGCTGAGATGTCGGTGTAGAAATACCAAGCGTTTTCTGGCCTCAATAATAATAAAACGCTTCAGCGTTCGGTGACGAAAGTCCGGTGTAACACTTCAGTTGCGTGACAAAGGGTTTTTCGCGCCAAAAGGAGCTGAGCGTTGAAATTGACGAAGTTCTACTGTGAGCTAAACGGCTTAGCTATTGCAGCGACGAATTGCTGAATGATCATTTTAATATGTATTGATCATTCATGAATTTTAAATCTTTGTATCTAGTTTTTGAACAACCGTGCTCGTGAGTCGAGGTTATATAGTAAGAACAAGCTAAGAGAATTCGTCCACAACAAATGCAAAACCTTAGTTATAATCGCTTCGCCTTTCTGGTCTTTCTGAACTACAAATATCGAATTAATACTCTCACAGGGTTCAAACTTGAATCTGTTTGTAGAAATTAGTGTGAGAGAGTTGATCGACACGCTGAGTCAGTGACGAAACTTCGAGATTTTCTAGTATGCCAGGCACGATAATTTCCTCCACCGGTAAAGCCAAAATTACAATTGAAATCACTTGACATTTCTAGACAAGATCTACAGTTTTATGAACGATTGGGTGAGTTTTACCGTGGAAATTCTAGAACAATTCCAGACTGCCGGGTAAGTAGTATTAAAAGAACTTCCCAGCTGCCAGGTATTTAGACACAATGTAAAATGAAAACTTATAAAGTAGTCTCAGAACAGCAGTGCATGACTTTCAGTCCTGAAATGTGAATCATCATAACCTTGAAAACAGCCGAAAGACTTCTTTCTACTCGTGATTATCGCAAGTTGATGTCTGCTCTGAAGACGGAACTCAGTTATTCGACCTCAGCGACCGTCAGGTGATTGATTTCCCTCCACGACCCGACCTGACGAACATTACATTAATGTCAGGATTAATTCGATATTTGTAGTTCAGAAAGACCAGAAAGGCGAAGCGATTATAACTAAGGTTTTGCATTTGTTGTGGACGAATTCTCTTAGCTTGTTCTTACTATAATAACCTCGACTCACGAGCACGGTTGTTCAAAAAACTAGATACAAAGATTTAAAATTCATGAATGATCAATACATATTAAAATGATCATTCAGCAATTCGTCGCTGCAATAGCTAAGCCGTTTAGCTCACAGTAGAACTTCGTCAATTTCAACGCTCAGCTCCTTTTGGCGCGAAAACCCTTTGTCACGCAACTGAAGTGTTACACCGGACTTTCGTCACCGAACGCTGAAGCGTTTTATTATTATTGAGGCCAGAAAACGCTTGGTATTTCTACACCGACATCTCAGCAGGTTGAAGAGGAAATTTTGGTGAAAAGCGGGAAGAACTTCTGAATGTCGAGTGACGCGAGGTTCACACGATTTGTGCAAAACCAAAACATCTGAAAACATAATTTAGAATCGCTTCGCATTTCTGAACAAATACGGTATAGAATACTCACCAACTTCAATTCAGGGTTCCAGCTTCAATTTTTGTAGAAATTATTCTATGAGTATCAAGCTCGAAAATTTAATCAACCACAAAGCCAAAATTATAATTGAAATCTCTTGACATTTCTAAGCAAAGATCTACAGTTTTAAGAAGGATTAGACGAGGTTTTCCGTGGAAATTCTAGAATAATTTGAGAATACCGGTTGTGCAGTATTTTAAGGGAGATAGTTTTTTAACCCCTTCAGTGCCAAGGGGTTTCCCTTTGACGAGTGAAATCGTCTGGCGTTAGACAGAGTAAAATCTATAACTACGTCCTTGGCACTGAAATGGTTAATAACACTTCGTACTTCCCGGCTGCCGGGTATCTAGACACAATGTTTTGAGCTTATGGGTCGTCAAGCTTGCTTTGTGAATTGACTTTGTAGTTCCTATTTATATATCAGTACTAAAAACGATTTTAATCGATTCTACATATTTTTAACAAGATATGAGAATTTTTTGACCGTTCGAAATTTTTTCTCGTTACTCGGTTTTCCGTTACTTCGTTACTCGTTACTCGTTACTTCGTTACTCTGTTTAGTAACACCCCTTCCTTCTTCGTGTTTTTTAGTGGGGCTCACATATTTTCGAGCCGTCATTTAAACCAGCAACACGGGCTATTCTGGAGCAACATAAAAAATAATCTGAGCGTAAAAAAGAATTCCATAATCCAGGTTTAAAAAGAAAAAGGAGACGTAAAACAAACCAGTGACGTTAAAACGAACAAAGTTTATTACTTTGATCATTATTAAGTTAAAATTTGATGATGATGGCATAGCGTTTCCGAAACGTTAGTCGGCTTAAATATCGCTGATTTTTATTCTTAAATGTAATTCGTCAAGAAAATGCATGAGGCCAACTTGAAATACTCGGGTAAGAGCTCATGTGATAATGGGGATTGTACGACGTCGAAACGTCATGTACTAGCATTAAAGAAGCTAACGTACAGAAAATAATTTGTAGACGGAGAAAGGGGAAAATATTATCATCCACCCGCGTTCCGGGCTGGCTGCGAGCGTCTCTTTCCATCAGGTTAAATTTAGATTTTTATACACGGCACTCATGTAAAGCAGGTTTTATTTTGTTATTTAATACTATAGCTATAATTATTGATTATTTAGAGTAATTTTAGAATAATGTAGTTCTAGTCGTTGTATAATTTGTAATAATTCTGGTAAATAATTAGGTTTTTATAGTTGTGACTGATGAGTTTACCGTGTCTAAATAAAGTTATCCTATCCTATCCTATCCTATCCTATCCCCACCCCTCACCCCTCACCCCCACCCCTCACCACCACCCCTCACCCCTCACCCCCCCACTCCCCACCCCTCACCCCCGAAATAGACCTGCCGACTATTTTAGCCTAAATGTTTGACTTTAAACTCTTCCGGTGTTGCTGTTCACGTTTCTCAAGTTGGTGGTTTTTAAAAGGGATAAACCCTTTGGACAATCATAAATAATTTGACTGTATTTGGAATTGTAATTGAGTATTTTAAATTTTCATAATGGCTACTTTGTCAGTTCTTCAAGCACTGAATACTATGAAAGTTAATCTAACGTTATAAAATTGCTTTCTTCGACGACCATTTTAAATAGTGGTGTCTCCATCTTTAATTTCAAGCTAGCAAAATAAATAATACAGTGTTGTGTTACTGTGTATCAGAGGTTAAATTAAGACTCTTACGTGAAGTCGACATACCTACACATTGAAATCATTCAAAATTACAAAACAAAAACTTCCAAGTACTTTTATACGGTCCATAGGCCGTTTGCATAAATGGCGCCTAAATTTGAATAACAGTACTTGGTACATCCTTAGCCTCACATTCATGACTCAAGACAAAGGAATTTTCACATGAATGCGAGGCTAAGGATGTACCAAGTATTGTTATTCAAATTTAGGCGCCATTTATGCAAAGGTATATGCTTGCTTCGCACACCGTTTACAGTAATTTTTCTTATATGCCGATGGAATAACATTTGGGGATTTTCAGAGTATGGTAAGGGTTAAAAGAATAGAAAATATACTAGGAAATATAGTCACTTTTGACGCGCCTTGAGTCGATAAGATTCGATCGACGTCTTGGCGCTTAATGGCAATAAAAAACACAGTCTTTTTTCATAAAAGACGGGTGTACATGATCTGATCGTGTGGTAGTAGTATGGTATTTCACTAACCGATAGCTTTATATGGATAAAGAATGGTAACAAAAGGACGAGATGCTTTAAGAAACAAGAAGAAAGTGGCAACTCTCCTCATACTCAGCCATCATTCTGACTACACTCACACGAGATATTCAATGTGAAAAGTTTATTTAGGATGGGTCAGTCAGCCATGAGCCGTGCGATTCAATGTAGCCTAATATCTATTGCATTATTCATAATTATGTTTTCCTCACAAAGGTAACTAATGAGCTCAAGATACGAAAAACCACTAAAAAACCACCCTTTAGATGTGGCCTAAAAATATGTTAATAAGAAGTCTCTTTGGAACACATTTTAAGATAAAAATTAGCGAAAAAATACGACGTTTCGATCTCGCTGAGATCATTTTCAAGTAAGAAATAAATTAATAGAATTTTGCATATAAGATGTAAAATCGCACGTGAGAATATAAAAAGCGATAAAAATATGGAAATATGTACTAAATGTTACAAAAGGTAAGATCACACTTAAAATGGTATACAACGCTGTGCGATGCGGATTATGTCGGCTACACATGCCGACACCTGTATCAACGCATTGATGAACACAAGGGATCTGTCATCGGGAAGCACGTTAGAGATCACCATGGGGGGGACCCAAGCGACATACCTCGTAGATTCAAGATCTTACGGAAGTGCCAGAGCAAGTTTGACTGCTTAATTTATGAGATGCTTTTCATAAAAGAACTAAAGCCAACTTTGAACACGCAGTCTGACTCCATCCGCGCAAATTTATTTTTATAGCGCAGAGTATTTTATAAAATTTTTATCCTAATTTTTTTATCCTATTGTTATCTAGCCTTTTGTATTTTTATCACTTACCTTTTGTAACATTTAGTACATATTTCCATATTTTTATCGCTTTCTATATTCTCACGTGTGATTTTACATCTTATATGCAAAATTCTATTCATTTATTTCTTACTTGAAAATGATCTCAGCGAGATCGAAACGTCGTATTTTTTCGCTAATTTTTATCCTAAAAATATGTGAAAACGTATTCCTCATCTAATGCAGCAGCACGAGACCCCGAGGAAAGGGCATCCTACAATATACTAGTTGATTCAAATCGAAACGCAATCCTAAGAAAAAAAATAGTAAAGCGGGCTAACGCTCCGACTGACGACCTAGAATGACTTAAATCTCCCGCCAAGACCTTAAATAGTCCTAAAGCAACCCGAGATGCACCGCGAGTCTCTCCAACGTGCTGTGAGAATAATAATTTCCGACTAATTCGTCCCTCAGTCAAACGTCAGAAATTATATGTTGCGACCATGTGCTCGACTAGTAATCCGGGGTAGGGTGGATATCAATGCTTTTGGAGACCATTAGTATAAACGTCCCAGTAAACCATGATCATACATTAACTTCTGTCAATCAAAGATAGAAACCAAAGGAGTTCCTTTTAAGGTGATTCCTCAGAAATAAAACTTACCGATGAATTTGTTTTAAACTTTCTCTGAATGTTCCCTACAAAGGACTGTTTCGAAAAATAAAATAAAAAAGACAGGTCACCATTCTCGCAAAAGAGATAGGATGGGCCAATATTGCTCCATTTATGCCTGTACTTGTGCTAATCTCGCGCGTTATCCATGGGTCTACGTTACATTTTGCGGTAGCTGAAAAATACTGTTTATCGAAGTAATACTCGGAAGAAAACTTGACAGGAAGAAATTATGGAACAATATCATATAAAATTTGTGGAAAAAATCGCACCATTTAAAACGAAGTGGACGAAATGCGTTCGTCGAGTCGATGTTTTCGTGGTCATAATTTACATCCTATAGCTAGAGTAACGGTTTTGTGCACGCTTTCAGCTATATCTTTTTTTCCTTCCGATAATTTTTTTTTTATTTTTTTCTAGATTAAAGAGGATAACATGGGCACCATTATTATGCAATAAAAAATATAGGTCATCATGCTCGTTTTATAGAAAACGAGCTTTTATTGCGCTGTCAAGCCTTGCTTGTGGGAAATTTCTTACGTTTTGCACGTGCACGCGCTCATTTGCGCGCGCTAATGACGCAAAAATCGTGCGCAGTAGGTTAACGTCTTACTTCAAAAACAAATATCCACTAAGTTTTCTTTAACGAACAAACTTTGCGCAACACAGTTTTCCTCTTACCACCCGTCTTACCTCAGTCGTCCAACTGAAGACTGCGGTCGCAGTAGTCAGCGGTCAATACGTTTAAAAACAATGGCGGTTCGCTCCTGGTTAGCACGGGAAGCGAATTCCCACATCGACTCTGTGACCCCCTTCCGCAGTATGATGTTATAATGTCAGCGGTCACCGCACCTTATTATTAAACGATATTTATCGAGTCCTTCATCGAAGCGCGGTGCCTGCAGTTAACAAGCGATACTTCCTTGTACAATAAACAACCACCATGGAAAATGAATAATTTACTGAATTGGGTAACATTTTGTGACTGATTTTACACGTTGAAACATCCATAAAGTCTATTCTGTCTAATATTTAGTGGTAGAATTTTTCCAGTCCTCCCATCCCGTCCCACTACCTTAAAAAAAAAAGGTGAAGAAATACTCGACCTTATACTTAAAGAAAATTCGTTCCAGTTCAACAGAGAAAACTATCAAATTCACGGAACGGCCATGGGAACGAAAATATGGCGGTTGCTTTCGCCAATCTCTTCATGGCAGAAATCAAAACAAAAATGCTTAATGAAAGCAGAATCAAGCCGAAAGCATGGAAACGTCAACAAACAAGACATTGATCTATTCATCAGCAAGCTAACACATGCAAAAAATGGAGTCTCATCCAAAATCAGCCACTGCTGAAAAAATTTGTAGAACGGCTCCTATTATATCATACAAAAAAGGAAAATCGCTCAAAGACATGCTCGTCAGAGCAAAACTTTAGAGGCTCACGTGCCGCTACCGCAAAACCACGTAAGGGAGTCTGTGTTGGCCTGTCTATGACTTTTTCTAAAAGCAAATTTAGTCTCCATCTGTCACTGATTATAGCTAGGCCGTCACGGATTTCAACAAAATCTTACGTTTAAAGAGAATGTTAGTCTGCATCCGTCACAGATTATAGCCCTCTGTAGATTTGTCACGGATCCGTCACGTACATGTCACGGACACTACCGTCACGGATTTTACCCCTTTTGACCGTCACGGATGTTCGACTGTCACGGGGATTTCACCAACCTCCCGAAAGAACGCTAGAAAAAGGAATTGAAATAACACTTAACATACCGGGTGATTTCTGAGATCTTCCCTCGATGTCTGTTTTGGAGCGGACAAAACATGTAGAATTCAATGATGAGAATTGCTCGATGAGCTCTTCCTTTTGTTCCTCCGTCCCATCTAAGAGAGTCTGAATAGGGCAGGGGGTCAACCTGTTCGATCTTTCTCGGTTGTCGGTAAATCTCAGTTATTTTTTTGTCGCTATGTTTGTAATTTTTTCCTCGTTTTGTCGGTAGTCAGTTATATTTTTCGCCCTTTGTCGCTAGTCGGTTAACCCATTCACACTCTAAAAAACCGTAGCCGAAATCCTCGTCAATGCGTGTCTCGGAGTTGAGAGGTTAGTTAGAATGAATTGGATTTCATTTCTTAGAAACGTAGATTGCTTGCAGGAAACATCCGAATGAAGGCAAAAGGGGCTTGTACTTCGCGTTGAAGAAGAGTCGGAAGCCATTCAGAAAACTGCGAGTCTACATCTGAAATAGAGAGGTGTTTGAGAGTATTTGATAGAAAGAAAAAGCGCGCGAATTTTCCGCTGTTAAACATGGTAAACAGCTGCAGCTGATTCTTGTTAATCAAATGCCAGTTACATCATCGATCACAGTCTGTCAGTGGGGTGACCGCTGACATTATAAAATCATACTGCAGAAGGGGGTCACAGAGTCGATGTGGGAATTCGCTTCCCGGTTAGCACGTTTGAATCGAGCGGACCGGCGAAAATGACTGTATGCTGACTCAGAAATGAGCTTTTTTGGCCGGAAGAATTTACGCAACAGTGCATTTGTAGGAGGTAAGACGTTTTTTATTTATTCATGCAAAAGGAACTCCTCTGCTCCCTGTGTCACCGTAGTAGAGCCTGCATCTTAAAGTCCCATTACTACAGGGAGACTACGGGACTCATCGACAACAAGGAGGGCATCTTTTACTCTTCCTCTAATCTGATGTGAGAACTCTGTGTCGCTATATCACGATAGGTGGCGTTGTATATTCTGTAGTAAATAACCCTGACTATGACCATCTCGTTCTCGAGAATTTCGACACGTACGTAAGCCATCAATTATTCATGTCTTGCTTAATTAATATTTGACCATAATTTTTTCCCATAGCCGTAGATATTACGATATTCAACGCGATCGCTTAGCGTTAGTGTTTACTGAGTGTTGGGAAAGGCGAAAAGAAAAGAAGGACTTTGCGTGGATTTCAATCTATAACCTTGTAAATTGAGTGTAAATCCCGGGCTTGAGGAGTATCGCATTTACATGCCAGATTGCTTCTACATCGATGGACTCCTGAAGACATAAGACAATTAACAAGATGTGTTGGCGAATCCATATGTCAGGCTTTCCGTAATCTCTATCAGATCAGAGAGCTCTGAGAGGACGAGCAAAGTTATTCTCATGACCTGTTCATTGTACGAGTATGGCTGGAGAATATGGATACAAGTGTTTAAAATTTATGGTAGTTTTCTTCAATCTGCTATTTCTGGCTTGCTGGTTGTGCCCTGTTTGGTCTGGGAATTTGGTTGTTGGGAAATAAAGGGGAAGTTGCTGGAGATTACACCAAAGTGGCAGGATCAATTAACTACGAAGCAGCACCTATTGTGTGTTGTGGATAGGGTGTGGTTACTATTGTTGTGGCATTCAATGGCATGTTGTGGAGCAATTAAAGAAAATCAATGTATGCTTGGCTCTTACTTTGCATTTGTCTTACTAATTTTTCTTTGGAAATTACGGACCATTGTTCTAACTTACATTTACAGAGAACAAACTTGGAGAAACATTTACAAGGAGATATACAAGAAACTCTTAATGAATATAAAGATCATGACCATGAATCTGTGACAAGAGCAATTGATGAAAATTCAGGCAAGTTTTAAATGTTGTGGAAAATTATCACTACCAAGACTGGTGTCCAACACCAATTGGGGGAAAAAAAGAATAAGGAAATCTGTTCCAAAAAGCTGTTGTAAAGACCCCTTGGATGACACATGTAATAAACATGTATCTCATGATTTCTACAAAGGATTTTACAATAGAGGCTGTTATGAATTTGTTCGGAAATATCTTTTGAACAACCTCCACGTGATAAGTGGGTTTGGGCATATGGATTGCAAGTCATTCGCTAGTAGGAATGATCTTTGCTTTATGTTTGTGTTGTTCAAATCAGGTATGGTTAATGACGACTTATGTTTAAAAACCACATAAATGCATGGAGGCTTTCATTAATTTACAAACCTAAAGGCTTCTGAAGTTCTTTTTATTCAGACACGTAGGCTTTCAACTGGTAGATATTTGAATCTGGCCAATATATATCTCAATAAACAATTTTGGTTTCATGAAACAATTGAGGTCATGTAAAGATGGAAATTAACTGTCTAAAAACTAAGAATGAGCCCAGTGATGATAATAATAGAAATGAAAAATAGAAAACTGTAAGAACACTCACAGCATGCAAATGTCTCTTTTCATGTACCATAACAATTAAATTTAGTGCTATGTTTCTAGTAAGCAGCCCCAGTCTAATTGAATGAGGTTTACTTAAAGTGCCCCTGTGATCAAAAAAATCACCTCCTTTTTTTCTTGAGATTCTGAAAGTGTGTCTGCTTAAACACTTGACTGGCAAAATTCTGACCTTTCATTTTTATCCAAAGGCTGTTTAACTTTGAGTGTAAATTTTAGATTTCACGATCCGCCATTACTCACGTTCAAACCTGACCGATTTGACCTCAGAGGGTTGGATCCGGGAATTCAAAGGCTCACAGCTTAAAATTTTCAGTGTGTGAACACAGCTTATTAATGTATGCAAAGTGCGAGTTTAAAAGTGTGAAAGCGCAAAACTCCCGTGCTGCATATTAATTCTGCAGCGTACACACGCATTGCATTCTTAAACTAGTGAGCCTTTGACGTCATTTTCTCCTCGATCCAGCTCTCTCAAGAACTTAAGATAATTCCCCTGAAATAGAACTGACAATAGATTTTCGTTCAATTTTTGCCCACTGAATATTTATCATATGAGAACTTCAATTTTGAAATAAAAAAAGGGGGGTGCCCATACTCATTAAGGAGCACTGGGGCATTGAAAATGACCCATTTTGGCATTATTTAACGCTTATTACAAGAACACATTCCCAGTAATAATTGTAAATTTTTGTGACCGAGACTCATGAGAACACGCATTAAACTGGAGTCAATGCGTTGTATCGGACACAAATAACTTTTTAAGTTTGATTTAGACAGAAAGCTGAATCCTTGATTAAAATTTCAACCAAATTTCTTGACATGGTTACCATAGGGCAAAATAGAAAAGACCACAGTTTACTTGCTATTTTCGCTATTTATTCAATTTTCAGCAATAGAAATCAGATCAGTCTTTCCTCAAGCAAAGTTTATGATAAGTTGATTACAATGACTGGAAAAAAAATTGGGGTGCCCATGCTCGTTGGTGAGCTATAGCCATTTTTCAACTGAAAGACGCTCAATATCAAGGCAAATCCGCCATGTTTTCAGTGTGCACGTGCACGAGAGGCGCGCTAAATGACGTCATAAATTATGCGCAGAAAGGATTGCGCAGTGCAATTGTGAGGAATACCTTAAATTTAGTAATGGCAGATCATTAAATAGGAAAGTTCCAGTTTAAAATAAAAAGGTGGCCTTTTTTAAATCAAGGATTTAAAACTTGGGGGTCCACTTACTGTTTAGTTAACATAGTTTTGAAATCCAAAAGAAAAAAAATAATTTATTTTTTTGTCCACAGGGCAACTTTAAAGAACACTCCTTTTCGATTGATTAGGTGCTTCCATAACATAATCACCCACCTTTTTCAGTTTTAAGTGCCCTTTATCTGCTGGCTATGTGCTGCTATTCTTGTTTTTCCTTTCCTTTTTTTTGTACATCCACTCTTTATTTACAATACTTATATTAATTATTGACAATACCCAACATATTACATACTAATGCCAAATACAAGTTATTTAGACCATCAATTTGAGAAATAATAGTATACAAAAAAACATTAAACTGTCCCACAATGTGCTGTGCTCATATTCTTTATTTCAATATTGAAAGTTTTCGGTGGAGAGAATCAAATCATTATGGCATTACTAGGCCTCGGGAAAATGATCTTCAGATATGTTTAGTCAAAGCCCCTCCCCCCCCCCCCAATTTAAAATACCACGTCACCATCCCTGTAAGTGCATTTGGTTTAGGGGAAAACCTTTGTCCTTGCTGGTTTCACCTTTGTAGTAGCCCAAAACCATCTCACCTGCTTACTGCTTAATCAACTTTCTTCAGCACTAGTCACAACTAGCAAGTCACAACTATTCTCGATTTTAAATACAACTGAATATATCATAAATTCTCAATCTAATTTTTGCCTTCTGTATATCGTAGCCTATCACACTTATTGGATTGAATACTATTTCTAAGCATGCATGTTTGAATTTTAGAAAACTAAGAAGATTTGCAAGGAAAAAAGTTGCTGGAGAGCAAGGCTTTTTTCTCTCCAGCAACTATTTCCATACATGTATTTCTAAATTTTCCAGAAATGCAAGCTGACGTATGAACTTTTACTCCTTTAATGCGAGGGACCTCAAAATTTTGGTATTTTTGATATGCTCTTTCCGTTTCTGGCATTCTTTAAGTTTATGGCCCATGATATTTAATATTTTTAAGGAAAATTTGGTCACCTGACCCAGCTGGCCAAAGGGCCTATTGAATATACGGAGTATAAGTTAATAATTAGACCTGACCTTCGTTTTAAGAGATACTGTAGTATGAAAAATACTTCTGTCGCTTAAAATTGCTCCAAAATTGGGAATAAATATTTCCATAACTCAC
>JAHPZR010013135.1:0-26908 GCA_019787425.1 Platygyra sinensis
TGGCAGACTTGAACATATTTACAGTTTTTTTCCTGAAAAGCAAATTATGTACATTGTATTGAAACAAGTTTGCTGCCCATTATTGAGTGGGATAGCCATTTACCATTATTGAGTGGTAAAATGTTTGTTTGTCTCGACGTTTTGAGATTTCAGTGACAATTGGCATTGAAATGACAAGATGCCAGTCAAGTAAGTTGCTTGTAATGAGTAGTAGTTCTGTTTAGGGCTATAAGGTGGCAGACTTAAACATATTTACAGTGTTTTTTTTCCTGAAAAACAACTATATGTACACTGTAGTGAAACAACTTATTTTGCTGCCCATTATTAAGTGGGATGGCCATTTACCATTATTGAGTGGTAAAATGTTGTTTGTTTCAATGTTGTGAGATTTCAGTGACAATCGGCATTAAAAAGATGAGATGCCAGTCAAGTAAGTTGCTTGTAATGAGTAGTAGTTCTGTTTAGGGCTTTTAAAGTGGCAGACGTAAACATATTTACAGTGTTTTTTTTTCCTGAAAAACAATTATGTACACTGTAGAGAAAAAACTTTGCTGCCCATTATTAAGTGGGATAGCCATTTACCATTATTGAGTGGTAAAATGTTTGTTTGTCTCAACGTTTTGAGATTTCAATGACAATTGGCATTAAAATGACGAGATGCCAGTCAAGTAAGTTGCTTGTAATGAGTAGCAGTTCTGTTTAGGGCTTTAAAGTGGCAGACTTGAACATATTTCCAGTGTTTTTTTTTTTTTTCTGAAAAACAATTATGTACAATGTAGTGAAACAACTTTGCTGCCCATTATTAAGTGGGATAGCCATTTACCATTATTGAGTGGTAAAATGTTTGTTTGTCTCAACGTTTTGAGATTTCAATGACAATTGGCATTAAAATGGCAAGATGCCAGTCAAGTAAGATGCTTGTAATGAGTAGTAGTTCTGTTTAGGCCTTTAAAGTGGCAGACTTGAACATATTTACAGTGTTTTTTTTCCTCCTGAAAAACAATTATGTACACTGTAGTGAAACAACTTTGCTGCCCATTATTAAGTGGGATAGCCATTTACCATTATTGAGTGGTAAAATGTTGTTTGTTTCAATCTTTGAGATTTCAGTGACAATTGGCATTAAAAAGATGAGATGCCAGTCAAGTAAGTTGCTTGTAATGAGTAGTAGTTCTGTTTAGGGCTTTAAAGTGGCAGACTTAAACATAATTTACAGTGTTTTTTTCCTGAAAAACAATTATGTACACTGTAGAGAAAAAACTTTACTGCCCATTATTAAGTGGGATAGCCATTTACCATTATTGAGTGGTAAAATGTTTGTTTGTCTCGACGTTTTGAGATTTCAATGACAATTGGCATGAAAGAAACAGGATGCCACTTTTCCTAGTAATGTTAGGGCTTTAAAGTGGCAGACTTAAACATATTTACAGTGTTTTCACCCTTAAAATTGAATATGTATTGAAACAAGTTTGTTGCCCATTATTGAGTGGCAAAGCCATTGACCATCACTGAGTAGAACAATGTTTGCTTGATTAGAATTATATATTGCATTTCTTAAATTGACAATTGGCGAGAGTCAAATAAGAAAGCTACTACATATACAGTGTAATTGTGAGTTACATCAATATGATCTTATAGTGTAGATTACCCACAATGTACATGTACATGTAAACTTACACTGCTGATTTAATTTGATACCTATGTGTCCACCTGACATTGAAAAACTGCAAATATTTTTTTGCCAGGTTGGTATGTCTCACTAAGCCATCATTTTGGTAAGACCAAACAATTTGTGGTCAGGCATGGCACGCAATGCTTGATCGACAAAAGTGCTCTCAAGATAAACAGGTTTATTATGAAATCGCAATCTAGTTCAATGTAAAATTTAAATTTATCTACATGAAAGTTGTGATGGTCTAGAAAAAAGTCAACTCAGTGAACAGGAGTCTGACTGTGGAAATAGGAAATTGTTGATTACCTCCAGTGCTGTAACACACTCTTACCTCCAGTGCTATATGTATTTACACGTACATGTTTCTGTGGTGTACAACCAACATATGGTCTCAAGAAAACAAATCACCATGAAATGTATCTTACTGTCTTAAAATATGTACAGTGCTCAACAAATTATTATTATGATTGCTATTATTATCATTATCATTATTATTTGTTTAGGTATGACCATGAAGACAATAAAAAAGTAGAAAGTGTTGTCTTAAAAGAAGTCAGAGGAAATTTTGGAGAAGGGAAATGGCCTAAAGGAGTAGTAAGAGGTATGCGCCCGTTGATGCATATTTTTTGCCAGTTTAAAATGAGGTTTATTACTGTACATTCAAGTGTTTTTACATAAAAGAAAACCAAAAAAGAATCCATGAAGCCTATTAAGGAAAAAGACTCAAAAAATTAATAACTTGGTTGATCCACTGGAATTTTCTCTTGTCACTTTGCCCTTAAAATATTTAGCATGCTTAGTTACTTGTTTAGCTTTTAGCCACCTTTATTGAAAGTTTACAATCTTTCTCTCTCATCTTTTTAGCGGCCATTGGGCAGTACTGGAGATCCATCCGTGATGATGCCATCAGAAAAAAAAGTGGCAAATTCACTGAACATCGGATCATGACAAGGCGTCGACTGAGAGTGCAAAGAGTAAGTTATGAATTATAAAGCTAATTCTCACGTACTTTGCTGTACAATTTTCTTGATGTTGCAATGCAGGACTGCACTCATATAAAAAAGGAACATTAGGTAGTTTCTAAATAATGTCCATTACCATATTTACTCAAAAAGTTGCCCCGTTTGGGAGAGAGAAGTGAATAAGCTCCAGCCCTGGATGTTAATAAACCTAGGAACAGAAACATGACATAAAGCAAAGACAGGCTGCACGGGACTCCCTATGTGGTTTTTGTGGTTGCGTCGCATTATCAAGCCTTCAAATTGTAGTTTTGCTCTTATAAGCTTGTCTTTTAGGTAGTCTGGCGCTTTCACGCACAGACTACCTGCAACAGTTGCAGTGGCTACATACATTTAACTTTGAACTTTTCTTTCAGAAATTAATATATCGCAAAGAGGCAGTGAACAAAGCAGACCTTCCTCCACAAGACATGGAAAAGATGAAAGCCTTGCTCAGCCAAGAAAATGCGATTGAATTCATGTCCTCGGAAGAAAGTGAGGGCGAAGGCATGGAAACTGGGCCAGCACAGAGGCACATCAAACCCCTGAGGTGGGAACGTAGTAAGCTGCGAAACCTAAAAGCAGTCCTTGATGCTACGTACCAGGCGCAGATGAACAGACGGCAGAAAAGGACGGCAGCAAAGGTTGTCAGATTAGTAGGGCAAAATCTGTCAGACAGGCCAATCCCGAAGAAATGTCCTTCTTGGGCAGGACGGGAACCAGAAAGTTAAGGTATTTAGAACTTATTATTATATGGCTGAGTCAAACAAGGACCGGAACGTATCAAATTCGTGAGTTTGAGTTGTTTGATTCAATATAGACTGCAACTTGATCTAGATTTTCCCATCTAGATCGTGTCTAGGTCAATTTTTCCAGTCCAGCATGTAGACCAATTACATTTTGTGGCAAGAAAGTAACTTAATTAACTGAAATACAGAAACATTGACTTTTTTCTTCTAAAAGTAAATGTAGTAGCTAAAAGATGAGCCAAAAGCTTGCTGAGAAAAAAAGTATGAGAATGAGCAACTACATGTATTTTGCAAAGAAAAGGTCAGCAAGTATGGACTCGCTACATTAAGCAAATTTACGTTTTCTCTGTTGGCCATATAATAAACGTAAGCCGGTATGTATGGGAGAATCTTGAGCTTGGTTGTGAGAAGAGACCTTTCTCCCTTGTGTCTGTCCCTTTTGTCAAGATTCTCCCATACAAACGTTCTGCTAGGTTAATAACTAGAGCTAAATATTAACTATAATAAATGAACCATTTATCTTAAAATATCAGAGGGATTAACAGAAAGCTTATTTATTTCAAGCCAAATTGTACTGAATGTTCATTGTGTTAATAGCAAAGGAAGGATATGGGGATTTAAGGAGAGGGCTGGGTGATTACTGAGCATTTTTATTTCCTAAAAGGAGTGATTGTTAACCATTAAGACTTAGCTGGTAGTAGATAATTCATAGTAAATTGGCCTGATGATGATGTTTATTTGTTTTATTATTCAACTTTCATGCACTGTATGAATTCCGAATTTCTGATTGGTTGATTTGTACCATGTACCACCGGGTTGTGACGAAACAACCTCTTTGATGTCATTATCGTGGTGTAAATTCAACACATCTGTCATTACACCATGGCTTTGGCTGACTCAAATATTGATGATTTTTATTTGCAGTGTATTTAATTTGAATACTAAAATTGTTAAATGAACTCATCATTGCTCACGAATTATTGGGATTTACCTGCACTTGTTCACTAACAGTGAACTAGAAATTTTCAATATCGCTGGACAGCCTTGTGAGTTATTGAAATTTATCGTTCATTGTTAGTTTACTCGCGAAAGTAAATCCTGATAATTCACTCGCCGAGTGCATAAGCCTGTAAGTATACTGTACTGTAATAACCTTACATTGCAACTACATACAGCATTGGTAACTCAACCTTTGTTGCTAGTAGCTCACATTACATACACTTTACAGGTAGTTAAATTAATGTTCAGAGGCTGTAGGGTGATACATGTATTTTCAATGACGTACACATTTCCAACTCCTAGGGCTGATTGTTTCAACCTATACTGGAGCTAAAGACCTCCCAACTTTATGTTCTACACCTTTAGACAAAATAGTATTAGCCTTTTTTTATAACTAAGCAGCCCCATTGAATAAAACGAATTTTCCGTTTATCACAATTTTATAACAAAAAGGAGCTATGGTTGCTGACCACACACTTGAAGCCTGTTCAAAAAGTGGGCACAGGTGTAGAACACCAGTAAACACTCAGGGACCCATAGCATTTAATGAGAAGTACCATGTATGCTGTAAACACCTTTGTAGTGCATTTATATACAAACTACCTAGGCCATACTGTGCAAAGCTCATAATGTGGAGAAGAGCTTAGCTAATTAATTTGAAATTATATATACATTATCATGTATTTTTCAGTTGATTCTATTCTTTCAAAAAAAAATTGTTTTTTTAAAAGAGCAGAATAATATAATAATTACATGCTGACAAATTCAATAGCGCAGCAGCATCTTTAGTATAATATAAATATGTTTCTGTTTACCACAAATTATTAAGTGTAAAGTATTGGGAAAAATATTAACGGGATGTGAAAAATAACAACGCAAAATATATTTTAATATATTAAAAAATACAAGCATAGAAGCTCTGATTATAAGATTACGTTTAGCTTTCAATGATCAAGAAAGTCTGGATAAATGTGCCGGAATACAGAACAAATTGGCTATCAATTCTTATAACAAGAACAACTTTATATTAGAAAATAAATAATTGGTAAATATATAAATATTATATATAGATGTGATTGTAAAAATATGGTATCTTTATGAGGACTATATTAATAAAGTTGACCTTAAATTAAGAATTTGTGTCCGCGTACATGTATCTGCGCTCTTTTATAGTGCATGGATAAGAACGCGATAAACTCGACTAGATCATAGCAGTTCATCAGGGTTTGGAGGTTTCTTTTACTAATCACGATTATTGACTTCAATCAACGCGTCTGTAATAATACACGAAGACCATTACACGATCGAAAATTTAGTCCATTCATTTGTAGTATGGTGAACTATGGGCCCATCCAAACGTAAATTATAATTGTTCTTCCAAAATGTACAAGGTGCGGAAACTTCAGGGCTGTTATTACTTCGTGTTACTTCCCGCATTTGCTTTGGATGATTACCTGTCCGCCGAATTTAAGAGTTGCGTAAGCAAAACGGTTATTATTCTGTGTAACTTTCCGCATTTTAACACATGGAAACCCGGTGTATTGTTGTGTGTCCGCTGGATTTACGAATTGCGGAAACGTGCTTATTGTGTGTCCGCTGAATTTACGAGCAGCGGAAACATACGGTTATTCAAGATTACGCAAAAACGTAAACCTTACGGAAACACGTGTTTAAGTGATGCGTTTCCGCGTTGCCGCAACAACGGAAACTTGCCGTACACACGTATTTCCTGCAACGGTTACTTGAATTTCCGTTTGCGGAAATTCACGTTTCCGTCAAATAACCGTTGAGAAAACGGAAACGGAAGCGCCTTATTTCACCCTGTGAAAGTAGACACAAGTTTATATTGGACTTAAAAATTCAACTTTAGTCATGGTTGTTTGTATGCATGTACATGCATTCAAAATAGCTCTTTTAAATTTAATACATATTGCAGGACCTAGATGATTAAGGGGAAAAATCCTCAGATCAGTGCAATCATTTGAGGGCTATGAGGACATGCAGATAAGAGTACCGGTTAGTTAACCATCTCCAAAATAATAATAAAGCATTTAGTCTTTGGCAAGAGAGCAATTACAAATTGAGAAATTATTCAGAAGAGCAGTTACATCTATTATTATCTGGACTTATTTTTATCTGGAGCTTGTCTCTTATTAGAATGGTCCTGGCCTGTAAGCAAGCATGATGATGATACATGGACTGGGCGTCGCTTACCAGACCTTTTAAAATTAAGCTTGGGATATGTACCAACCACTACCAGTGTTGTAGTGATAATGCTAAACATTGTTTTATTTGTCACAGAAGCCATTCGCAAAATATCATTGAAATGTACGAATTACTGCCACTAATGTTATTCATTAGTCAAAACTTGTAAAACTTAAATTTAAAGAAAATGAAAACACAGTTGTATTTAGTATATCGGCTATTCCTTCGTATCTCTTTCTTTTTTCTGTTAATTAAAAGAATGCAGACTTCTGGCAGTATATCCTAGTGGGTCTATATTGCATTTTCTGTAGTGAGTAAATGCAATAACTAAATTTAAATTAATAACCATTTCAACAAACTTTTAGTTTTTGGACCTCCCTGAAAGCCACTTCAGTAAGTGGAGCCTCCTGTGTAAAGATTGCTGTTGTTACTGCAGCAGCTGCTGCTGCTACTACTACTACTGCCACAGGGCTGCAAATAACAGTCGGTCATCGGACAATTGCCAGCCCATATTTCCCCATGTCAGACAAAAATTCCCAACTCTAGTCGAACATTACGTCTGGCCGAATTTTTACTCTGGGACAAACATATATGTTGCAATGAATCAAAAATGAAATTTAACATGTGCTCTCCTACCAATTTCTGTTTTGTCTTTGTTCAACCATAGTGGAGTCTTAGTCAGGCATAACTTATTTTTGTGAAGAAAGATAATTTTTTGTAGCCTTGTACTACTACTACTCCTTCCGCTGCAGCTGTTGTTGTTGTCGTCATTATTATTATTATTATTATTGTTATTGTTGTTATTATTTTTATTATTATTATTATTATTATTATTATTATTATAATTATCATCTTACATGCTAATGCTTTAATTTAATTCCTTATTCTCTTTGGGTTATGACATGGAAGAACGACAGAAAGTGTGAAGGAAGATAAACCTATGACTTTGGAATTGAATGCATGATTTCATTTTAATGTCAACATTCAGTCTACATTTTTCAAAACTTAAGTTTGAGGAGTATTTTTAATAGACCCATGAAAATCATATTAATGTTGATCTTGATCTTGAATATTAAATGACTGTCATGCAGTTTGTATTGAATTCTTATTATTTTGTGAGGCTAGACCCCAAGTAAATATGGACTGACTTCATTAATTAATTACTTACAATACCCTTTCGATGAAACCATTTTTTCTTTTAATTATACTGGTAGTTCTTTCAGTGTTCCAATGTTTATTCCAGGTTCCTTTGAAAACAGTACTATGCAACTGGTTATTATCACACAATCACATCATACAGCTTTGCCGACATGCATCTCCATCACCCATCATGGAAGGAGTATTGATTGCATGGTGACATCAAAGACTGGCTGAGACAAGTCAGAAACTTGATGCTGTATTTAAATCTCACATCATATTTAAATAACAGCACATATGAATAATCAATGTTCTGGGAACAATCCTTTAGTGGTACCTGATTTTTGTGACAGATAAATATTCCAAGACCTGTGATTTCCAGCCACACCACTACTATTCACTGTACTATTTGCCCAGTAAGAATACATATCTTCTAAATTGCATGTTTTTTTTTTCATTTTGCAATTGTTTGTGTATTTAGAACATAGAAGGAATAGGAATGACAGAAAAATAGCATCCTAGATGAAGGTTCACTTCAAATTAGTTTCACGTGGACAGAGACAATTATCGAACAAAAACAGCAGATGCTTACTTGTGAAAACAATATAGAATTATTTATGGATACCGTTCAAATGTTCCCATATTTTACATGGGATTGTAGCATGCCATGTTATAAGGCAAACACTGGTTGCAAACGGGCTGAACTTTTCATATGTTCATGTCGAAACGGTATTATTATGCCGAACTGTTAACCATCAATTCAACTACAGGGATTTAAGCTTAATGTGCCAGTCCGGTAGGCCAAAATATCTTCGCTCACAACAGACGGAGACCAGTCCTAGACTTGCAAATACTCATCCACTTTCGAGGGATCGCTTCTCAAACCATTTTCACCACATAATGTGCCTCTTTTGGGGTGTTTTCCTCTTAATTTGCTTAGTTATCTTGTAATATTTATTAAAGCTTACCGCAGAACTTAGTGAAAAGTCCACATGTTCCACTACACTGGTGACACGCGTACCCGGTTTGCACACAACGCTTGGTGAATTAACAGTATCTTGATATCTGTGCATCGAATCCTTGGGGAGATAAATTGTCTCGATTAATCCGTCCTATAGGGTTGATTTTCATATATAGTTGTGCTTCGAAGTTCGAACATTCTGTGCCTCTCGCATGATCTCGAAGAGCGGCAGAGTTATTTACCTGGGACTTAGTCCTTTCGCGGTCAAGCCAATGTTTGGTTTAGCCTGTTAGCCAATGAAATTACAAAAAAAATTATATCCAGTTCTGGTTGTGGCCCGGACTGATATACTCTTAAAGATAGCATGTATTCGGCGTCCCCCTTCAAAGCAATATGTTTTTGCCTCCCTCTGTCAGTATTTCCACCACCCCTCTACGACATAAAGAATAAACGGTCCTCCAATACTTACATACCTGAACCAAGTCGTCTGCAGACGACTTCATGGAAGGCACCATTCCTTTAAGGTTTGTATAACTAAAAGCTGGATTGATCATTTTACGCTGCCAAGCATGATTCTTGCCATTAGATGTGAGTAAGCTATTTCCAAGCGAGGGAATCACAAGTCGAACAAGTGATGGTCTCCAGTACTTGTAGCAGTTTGTAACTAATACCTGTTTTACAAGTTCTATTTCTGTCAGGTACACCACTGGTCGATCTACAAACAATAAAGAAACTAAACATCATTAGCAATTAAATGCAGATAAGAAGAAAATAGTTCGCTATCGACAATGAATGTTACGGATGGTGTCTCTAGCATTTTTAGTCTTATCACTGTTCAGGTGCGTACATTGTTTGGCTTGACGCCATCATGTAATATCGACGGGAAAACTATCTTTAAAAAGTCGTATCCATGTACATCGCTATCGAAATTAAATTTGCAGAAATTCCTTTTGGGAATAGAAAATAGCTTGCAATTATCCTTTTTAAATCAGCAACAAGTGATACTCTTGCTCACTCACCAAATAAAGTATTGACCAAAATAGATACTGCTGGATATTATCGACAAAGCTGGAGATACAATTCGATAAATGTAAAAGAAAACAAGAAACCTTTCATTCATTTTGAGGGTCGACACCTTGTGGAACGCTAGTCTCCGTCGCAACTCTACACGACGACCAAAATTAACGGCTCAGGGGTGGAGAGTCGCGGAATCGGGTAACCCAAGTGAAACTCTTTCAATAATGAATTTATAATGTGAGTAAAGAAAGGAAGGTTTTTTTACATAGCAACGGCCATAGCAACGGCTGTTTACAGTAAGAACATGACCAAAATTATAAATTAGTTTCCGCATATATTAATGATAATTTGTAGTAAAGCTGTAAAGAGACGGACAACTTGATTGGTATAATTACTTGGGAAAAGTTTTGCCTGGTTTATTATCACAGGCTCATTTATTTCCCTTAAGAATAGCCGGGAACAATTCTTACAACCGCGAAAACTTTTTCCAAAATAGAACAACCATTACAACTCCCCGAAGATCCAATCAGCCCCCTCCCCGCAATGTTTGACTTGTTAAATTGTTAGCCCAAAACTTCTGAACCAACTGACTTCACGCCAACATTTCTACTTTGGAAGGTACTTAAAGGGGCTCAGTCACGTTTGAAAAGCTTAGCACAACTTTTCAAATTCGTTGTTTGCAATCCGCGTCAATCTTCTCCATCCTCAACCATCCTTGTTCCTTTATGGTTTATTATCGTCTCTTTGATGTTCTTCTATCTTTTCAAAGTGTTATTTTTAGGTTTCCTTCAATTTAACGGTTATTTTTTTCGATGTTCAAAATAACTCAAGATGCCGTGACTGAGCCCCTTTAAGAAAAATTCCTGAAATTTCGGGTTATCAAAAACCAATAGTTTCGTGATGCATTAAACTTTAAAAAAACACAACATTTTAACGTCTGTCACGTGGATTTAGATAACTTGTTATCTGAATTTAGTGCAAAATAAGGCTATATACCCTTTAGAAAACACCGAAAACAAGAGTTTTCGAAACTGAAACTTACAAGATATGTTTGTTTGAAAATCAAATCTTGTTTTGTAAAATAACAGGAACTGTTGGCGTCAATGCTATAAAATACAATCTCAAACTGACTTTAGCTGATTGTCATAGCAACGATTTTCAGTAAAACCTTCAAAATATACTTTCTTTTCATGAGTGCAATCGCACACAAGTGATCTTTCTTCGCAAAATTTAAAGAAACTTTTTGGTCCTTATTACGAGACCATTCTTCTTTGACGTTATATTGTTAATTAATTAGTGAGCTCTTGCTGATAAACACGAGAAAAACAACGGTATATGAACTCCTCTCACCCATCTTTGGTTCTGGAAATCTCTCTCCAAAATGTTACGTCCAATCTCTGTTAAATTCTTGATCAAATCTAACCTACATTGTACCATCAGGCGTTCTGCTTTTTTTTTCGACAAGCGCCTAATAGATCAACTCCGAATGCACTGTTGTTGTTCGCCGGATATTACAGCTGTAAACGCTCCAGTTCAGTAATCACGCATAGGGCGCACACGTGATAAATAAGGTAGACAGCTGTCACGCAATACAACTTGCAGTCACAGCATAATCTTCGAAGGATTCGTTCCTCCTTGGAGAAACCCCCTTGAACACCCGGGGGATGGCAGGAATTAATATTTGCCCAGTATGGGCACATTTCACACATTCATGAACTCGGGAATTTAGTCAATGGCAAGCACTGACCGTCAGGTGGAAACCAATCGTTTTATAGCACGATCAGGAGTGAAGGGTTCGTTATACATTTTTAATTACAACTCTACCGAATAATACAGCATATCTTGAACCGTTAAGCAAAGAGGGTCAAAAGGCCCAATATCATAGAAAACGGTAAATGTTCAAACAGTCTTCCTAAACATATTCTATCACTATAGAAACCTGTAGGCTTACTAATGTATGCCATTAACAGTCCTAGTTCTAACTGAAACTACAGCTGCAAACGTCAGCCATTATCCCCACACCATGGATGAAAAGGAATCAACTATTAAAAAGCAGTCTCTCTTTCCCGTTTCAGTTGGTTGAAGGCGACTTGGTAGAACTCGCTTATAGTTCTTTTTACAGACGCAGTTTAAAACCTTACTTTCGGAGAGGGGTTTGATTCAATCAATAATTAAAATTCTCCAGTTGAGTTCAAGTACTAATTAAGTAGACATTAAATAGTTTAATAGAGAGTTTGTAAAAACTTTGTCAAGGAAGACATCCATGTAAGTCAAATTAAACACGCATTTCGTTTATGCAATACCACAACAAAAGCTGCCCATTATGTGTTATTCCGTTCGGGATATAAACGCCATTAATTATTCCAGATGCATGAACCCTAAATTCTTTTGACAATCAGTTGGTCATTATTCAGTCTTCATCTTTCATTCCCGATTGTGTTAATGCCATTCACATGTACGCAATACGGACCTATTTTTGGACATGTGGTCCAACAATGTCACGCAACCTTGCTCTGTTGCTCGCTGTGTTGTAAATTGTGTCAATGGCGGCGTTAGAGTCGTTCGTGCGAGATTTTATGGAGTGGAAATTTGCTCTCCTTGCTCTGCTAACCCTCATTATTGCGTGGTTGAGTTGCAAGTTCTTATATTTGGACGCATTTATGTCGCCGCTGCGAAATCTTCCCGGTCCTCCAACATCGATGTTTCTCGGCAATATGCTCGAGCTCAAGCGGAGGGACAGTTTTGAAGCAACTTCAGAGTGGTCGAAAAAATATGGAGGGATTTTTGTAATGTGGTTACGACCTGGTATGTATGTGTCTTTTTTCAAAAATCTATAGGTGAACATATGAATGGCATTAACACAATCGGGAATGAAAGATGAAGACTGAATAATGACCAACTGATTGTCAAAAGAATTTAGGGTTCATGCATCTGGAATAATTAATGGCGTTTATATCCCGAACGGAATAACACATAATGGGCAGCTTTTGTTGTGGTATTGCATAAACGAAATGCGTGTTTAATTTGACTTACATGGATGTCTTCCTTGACAAAGTTTTTACAAACTCTCTATTAAACTATTTAATGTCTACTTAATTAGTACTTGAACTCAACTGGAGAATTTTAATTATTGATTGAATCAAACCCCTCTCCGAAAGTAAGGTTTTAAACTGCGTCTGTAAAAAGAACTATAAGCGAGTTCTACCAAGTCGCCTTCAACCAACTGAAACGGGAAAGAGAGACTGCTTTTTAATAGTTGATTCCTTTTCATCCATGGTGTGGGGATAATGGCTGACGTTTGCAGCTGTAGTTTCAGTTAGAACTAGGACTGTTAATGGCATACATTAGTAAGCCTACAGGTTTCTATAGTGATAGAATATGTTTAGGAAGACTGTTTGAACATTTACCGTTTTCTATGATATTGGGCCTTTTGACCCTCTTTGCTTAACGGTTCAAGATATGCTGTATTATTCGGTAGAGTTGTAATTAAAAATGTATAACGAACCCTTCACTCCTGATCGTGCTATAAAACGATTGGTTTCCACCTGACGGTCAGTGCTTGCCATTGACTAAATTCCCGAGTTCATGAATGTGTGAAATGTGCCCATACTGGGCAAATATTAATTCCTGCCATCCCCCGGGTGTTCAAGGGGGTTTCTCCAAGGAGGAACGAATCCTTCGAAGATTATGCTGTGACTGCAAGTTGTATTGCGTGACAGCTGTCTACCTTATTTATCACGTGTGCGCCCTATGCGTGATTACTGAACTGGAGCGTTTACAGCTGTAATATCCGGCGAACAACAACAGTGCATTCGGAGTTGATCTATTAGGCGCTTGTCGAAAAAAAAAGCAGAACGCCTGATGGTACAATGTAGGTTAGATTTGATCAAGAATTTAACAGAGATTGGACGTAACATTTTGGAGAGAGATTTCCAGAACCAAAGATGGGTGAGAGGAGTTCATATACCGTTGTTTTTCTCGTGTTTATCAGCAAGAGCTCACTAATTAATTAACAATATAACGTCAAAGAAGAATGGTCTCGTAATAAGGACCAAAAAGTTTCTTTAAATTTTGCGAAGAAAGATCACTTGTGTGCGATTGCACTCATGAAAAGAAAGTATATTTTGAAGGTTTTACTGAAAATCGTTGCTATGACAATCAGCTAAAGTCAGTTTGAGATTGTATTTTATAGCATTGACGCCAACAGTTCCTGTTATTTTACAAAACAAGATTTGATTTTCAAACAAACATATCTTGTAAGTTTCAGTTTCGAAAACTCTTGTTTTCGGTGTTTTCTAAAGGGTATATAGCCTTATTTTGCACTAAATTCAGATAACAAGTTATCTAAATCCACGTGACAGACGTTAAAATGTTGTGTTTTTTTAAAGTTTAATGCATCACGAAACTATTGGTTTTTGATAACCCGAAATTTCAGGAATTTTTCTTAAAGGGGCTCAGTCACGGCATCTTGAGTTATTTTGAACATCGAAAAAAATAACCGTTAAATTGAAGGAAACCTAAAAATAACACTTTGAAAAGATAGAAGAACATCAAAGAGACGATAATAAACCATAAAGGAACAAGGATGGTTGAGGATGGAGAAGATTGACGCGGATTGCAAACAACGAATTTGAAAAGTTGTGCTAAGCTTTTCAAACGTGACTGAGCCCCTTTAAGTACCTTCCAAAGTAGAAATGTTGGCGTGAAGTCAGTTGGTTCAGAAGTTTTGGGCTAACAATTTAACAAGTCAAACATTGCGGGGAGGGGGCTGATTGGATCTTCGGGGAGTTGTAATGGTTGTTCTATTTTGGAAAAAGTTTTCGCGGTTGTAAGAATTGTTCCCGGCTATTCTTAAGGGAAATAAATGAGCCTGTGATAATAAACCAGGCAAAACTTTTCCCAAGTAATTATACCAATCAAGTTGTCCGTCTCTTTACAGCTTTACTACAAATTATCATTAATATATGCGGAAACTAATTTATAATTTTGGTCATGTTCTTACTGTAAACAGCCGTTGCTATGGCCGTTGCTATGTAAAAAAACCTTCCTTTCTTTACTCACATTATAAATTCATTATTGAAAGAGTTTCACTTGGGTTACCCGATTCCGCGACTCTCCACCCCTGAGCCGTTAATTTTGGTCGTCGTGTAGAGTTGCGACGGAGACTAGCGTTCCACAAGGTGTCGACCCTCAAAATGAATGAAAGGTTTCTTGTTTTCTTTTACATTTATCGAATTGTATCTCCAGCTTTGTCGATAATATCCAGCAGTATCTATTTTGGTCAATACTTTATTTGGTGAGTGAGCAAGAGTATCACTTGTTGCTGATTTAAAAAGGATAATTGCAAGCTATTTTCTATTCCCAAAAGGAATTTCTGCAAATTTAATTTCGATAGCGATGTACATGGATACGACTTTTTAAAGATAGTTTTCCCGTCGATATTACATGATGGCGTCAAGCCAAACAATGTACGCACCTGAACAGTGATAAGACTAAAAATGCTAGAGACACCATCCGTAACATTCATTGTCGATAGCGAACTATTTTCTTCTTATCTGCATTTAATTGCTAATGATGTTTAGTTTCTTTATTGTTTGTAGATCGACCAGTGGTGTACCTGACAGAAATAGAACTTGTAAAACAGGTATTAGTTACAAACTGCTACAAGTACTGGAGACCATCACTTGTTCGACTTGTGATTCCCTCGCTTGGAAATAGCTTACTCACATCTAATGGCAAGAATCATGCTTGGCAGCGTAAAATGATCAATCCAGCTTTTAGTTATACAAACCTTAAAGGAATGGTGCCTTCCATGAAGTCGTCTGCAGACGACTTGGTTCAGGTATGTAAGTATTGGAGGACCGTTTATTCTTTATGTCGTAGAGGGGTGGTGGAAATACTGACAGAGGGAGGCAAAAACATATTGCTTTGAAGGGGGACGCCGAATACATGCTATCTTTAAGAGTATATCAGTCCGGGCCACAACCAGAACTGGATATAATTTTTTTTGTAATTTCATTGGCTAACAGGCTAAACCAAACATTGGCTTGACCGCGAAAGGACTAAGTCCCAGGTAAATAACTCTGCCGCTCTTCGAGATCATGCGAGAGGCACAGAATGTTCGAACTTCGAAGCACAACTATATATGAAAATCAACCCTATAGGACGGATTAATCGAGACAATTTATCTCCCCAAGGATTCGATGCACAGATATCAAGATACTGTTAATTCACCAAGCGTTGTGTGCAAACCGGGTACGCGTGTCACCAGTGTAGTGGAACATGTGGACTTTTCACTAAGTTCTGCGGTAAGCTTTAATAAATATTACAAGATAACTAAGCAAATTAAGAGGAAAACACCCCAAAAGAGGCACATTATGTGGTGAAAATGGTTTGAGAAGCGATCCCTCGAAAGTGGATGAGTATTTGCAAGTCTAGGACTGGTCTCCGTCTGTTGTGAGCGAAGATATTTTGGCCTACCGGACTGGCACATTAAGCTTAAATCCCTGTAGTTGAATTGATGGTTAACAGTTCGGCATAATAATACCGTTTCGACATGAACATATGAAAAGTTCAGCCCGTTTGCAACCAGTGTTTGCCTTATAACATGGCATGCTACAATCCCATGTAAAATATGGGAACATTTGAACGGTATCCATAAATAATTCTATATTGTTTTCACAAGTAAGCATCTGCTGTTTTTGTTCGATAATTGTCTCTGTCCACGTGAAACTAATTTGAAGTGAACCTTCATCTAGGATGCTATTTTTCTGTCATTCCTATTCCTTCTATGTTCTAAATACACAAACAATTGCAAAATGAAAAAAAAAACATGCAATTTAGAAGATATGTATTCTTACTGGGCAAATAGTACAGTGAATAGTAGTGGTGTGGCTGGAAATCACAGGTCTTGGAATATTTATCTGTCACAAAAATCAGGTACCACTAAAGGATTGTTCCCAGAACATTGATTATTCATATGTGCTGTTATTTAAATATGATGTGAGATTTAAATACAGCATCAAGTTTCTGACTTGTCTCAGCCAGTCTTTGATGTCACCATGCAATCAATACTCCTTCCATGATGGGTGATGGAGATGCATGTCGGCAAAGCTGTATGATGTGATTGTGTGATAATAACCAGTTGCATAGTACTGTTTTCAAAGGAACCTGGAATAAACATTGGAACACTGAAAGAACTACCAGTATAATTAAAAGAAAAAATGGTTTCATCGAAAGGGTATTGTAAGTAATTAATTAATGAAGTCAGTCCATATTTACTTGGGGTCTAGCCTCACAAAATAATAAGAATTCAATACAAACTGCATGACAGTCATTTAATATTCAAGATCAAGATCAACATTAATATGATTTTCATGGGTCTATTAAAAATACTCCTCAAACTTAAGTTTTGAAAAATGTAGACTGAATGTTGACATTAAAATGAAATCATGCATTCAATTCCAAAGTCATAGGTTTATCTTCCTTCACACTTTCTGTCGTTCTTCCATGTCATAACCCAAAGAGAATAAGGAATTAAATTAAAGCATTAGCATGTAAGATGATAATTATAATAATAATAATAATAATAATAATAATAATAAAAATAATAACAACAATAACAATAATAATAATAATAATAATGACGACAACAACAACAGCTGCAGCGGAAGGAGTAGTAGTAGTACAAGGCTACAAAAAATTATCTTTCTTCACAAAAATAAGTTATGCCTGACTAAGACTCCACTATGGTTGAACAAAGACAAAACAGAAATTGGTAGGAGAGCACATGTTAAATTTCATTTTTGATTCATTGCAACATATATGTTTGTCCCAGAGTAAAAATTCGGCCAGACGTAATGTTCGACTAGAGTTGGGAATTTTTGTCTGACATGGGGAAATATGGGCTGGCAATTGTCCGATGACCGACTGTTATTTGCAGCCCTGTGGCAGTAGTAGTAGTAGCAGCAGCAGCTGCTGCAGTAACAACAGCAATCTTTACACAGGAGGCTCCACTTACTGAAGTGGCTTTCAGGGAGGTCCAAAAACTAAAAGTTTGTTGAAATGGTTATTAATTTAAATTTAGTTATTGCATTTACTCACTACAGAAAATGCAATATAGACCCACTAGGATATACTGCCAGAAGTCTGCATTCTTTTAATTAACAGAAAAAAGAAAGAGATACGAAGGAATAGCCGATATACTAAATACAACTGTGTTTTCATTTTCTTTAAATTTAAGTTTTACAAGTTTTGACTAATGAATAACATTAGTGGCAGTAATTCGTACATTTCAATGATATTTTGCGAATGGCTTCTGTGACAAATAAAACAATGTTTAGCATTATCACTACAACACTGGTAGTGGTTGGTACATATCCCAAGCTTAATTTTAAAAGGTCTGGTAAGCGACGCCCAGTCCATGTATCATCATCATGCTTGCTTACAGGCCAGGACCATTCTAATAAGAGACAAGCTCCAGATAAAAATAAGTCCAGATAATAATAGATGTAACTGCTCTTCTGAATAATTTCTCAATTTGTAATTGCTCTCTTGCCAAAGACTAAATGCTTTATTATTATTTTGGAGATGGTTAACTAACCGGTACTCTTATCTGCATGTCCTCATAGCCCTCAAATGATTGCACTGATCTGAGGATTTTTCCCCTTAATCATCTAGGTCCTGCAATATGTATTAAATTTAAAAGAGCTATTTTGAATGCATGTACATGCATACAAACAACCATGACTAAAGTTGAATTTTTAAGTCCAATATAAACTTGTGTCTACTTTCACAGGGTGAAATAAGGCGCTTCCGTTTCCGTTTTCTCAACGGTTATTTGACGGAAACGTGAATTTCCGCAAACGGAAATTCAAGTAACCGTTGCAGGAAATACGTGTGTACGGCAAGTTTCCGTTGTTGCGGCAACGCGGAAACGCATCACTTAAACACGTGTTTCCGTAAGGTTTACGTTTTTGCGTAATCTTGAATAACCGTATGTTTCCGCTGCTCGTAAATTCAGCGGACACACAATAAGCACGTTTCCGCAATTCGTAAATCCAGCGGACACACAACAATACACCGGGTTTCCATGTGTTAAAATGCGGAAAGTTACACAGAATAATAACCGTTTTGCTTACGCAACTCTTAAATTCGGCGGACAGGTAATCATCCAAAGCAAATGCGGGAAGTAACACGAAGTAATAACAGCCCTGAAGTTTCCGCACCTTGTACATTTTGGAAGAACAATTATAATTTACGTTTGGATGGGCCCATAGTTCACCATACTACAAATGAATGGACTAAATTTTCGATCGTGTAATGGTCTTCGTGTATTATTACAGACGCGTTGATTGAAGTCAATAATCGTGATTAGTAAAAGAAACCTCCAAACCCTGATGAACTGCTATGATCTAGTCGAGTTTATCGCGTTCTTATCCATGCACTATAAAAGAGCGCAGATACATGTACGCGGACACAAATTCTTAATTTAAGGTCAACTTTATTAATATAGTCCTCATAAAGATACCATATTTTTACAATCACATCTATATATAATATTTATATATTTACCAATTATTTATTTTCTAATATAAAGTTGTTCTTGTTATAAGAATTGATAGCCAATTTGTTCTGTATTCCGGCACATTTATCCAGACTTTCTTGATCATTGAAAGCTAAACGTAATCTTATAATCAGAGCTTCTATGCTTGTATTTTTTAATATATTAAAATATATTTTGCGTTGTTATTTTTCACATCCCGTTAATATTTTTCCCAATACTTTACACTTAATAATTTGTGGTAAACAGAAACATATTTATATTATACTAAAGATGCTGCTGCGCTATTGAATTTGTCAGCATGTAATTATTATATTATTCTGCTCTTTTAAAAAAACAATTTTTTTTTGAAAGAATAGAATCAACTGAAAAATACATGATAATGTATATATAATTTCAAATTAATTAGCTAAGCTCTTCTCCACATTATGAGCTTTGCACAGTATGGCCTAGGTAGTTTGTATATAAATGCACTACAAAGGTGTTTACAGCATACATGGTACTTCTCATTAAATGCTATGGGTCCCTGAGTGTTTACTGGTGTTCTACACCTGTGCCCACTTTTTGAACAGGCTTCAAGTGTGTGGTCAGCAACCATAGCTCCTTTTTGTTATAAAATTGTGATAAACGGAAAATTCGTTTTATTCAATGGGGCTGCTTAGTTATAAAAAAAGGCTAATACTATTTTGTCTAAAGGTGTAGAACATAAAGTTGGGAGGTCTTTAGCTCCAGTATAGGTTGAAACAATCAGCCCTAGGAGTTGGAAATGTGTACGTCATTGAAATACATGTATCACCCTACAGCCTCTGAACATTAATTTAACTACCTGTAAAGTGTATGTAATGTGAGCTACTAGCAACAAAGGTTGAGTTACCAATGCTGTATGTAGTTGCAATGTAAGGTTATTACAGTACAGTATACTTACAGGCTTATGCACTCGGCGAGTGAATTATCAGGATTTACTTTCGCGAGTAAACTAACAATGAACGATAAATTTCAATAACTCACAAGGCTGTCCAGCGATATTGAAAATTTCTAGTTCACTGTTAGTGAACAAGTGCAGGTAAATCCCAATAATTCGTGAGCAATGATGAGTTCATTTAACAATTTTAGTATTCAAATTAAATACACTGCAAATAAAAATCATCAATATTTGAGTCAGCCAAAGCCATGGTGTAATGACAGATGTGTTGAATTTACACCATGATAATGACATCAAAGAGGTTGTTTCGTCACAACCCAGTGGTACATGGTACAAATCAACCAATCAGAAATTCGGAATTCATACAGTGCATGAAAGTTGAATAATAAAACAAATAAACATCATCATCAGGCCAATTTACTATGAATTATCTACTACCAGCTAAGTCTTAATGGTTAACAATCACTCCTTTTAGGAAATAAAAATGCTCAGTAATCACCCAGCCCTCTCCTTAAATCCCCATATCCTTCCTTTGCTATTAACACAATGAACATTCAGTACAATTTGGCTTGAAATAAATAAGCTTTCTGTTAATCCCTCTGATATTTTAAGATAATTAATGGTTCATTTATTATAGTTAATATTTAGCTCTAGTTATTAACCTAGCAGAACGTTTGTATGGGAGAATCTTGACAAAAGGGACAGACAAAAGGGAGAAAGGTCTCTTCTCACAACCAAGCTCAAGATTCTCCCATACATACCGGCTTACGTTTATTATATGGCCAACAGAGAAAACGTAAATTTGCTTAATGTAGCCAGTCCATACTTGCTGACCTTTTCTTTGCAAAATACATGTAGTTGCTCATTCTCATACTTTTTTTCTCAGCAAGCTTTTGGCTCATCTTTTAGCTACTACATTTACTTTTAGAAGAAAAAAGTCAATGTTTCTGTATTTCAGTTAATTAAGTTACTTTCTTGCCACAAAATGTAATTGGTCTACATGCTGGACTGGAAAAATTGACCTAGACACGATCTAGATGGGAAAATCTAGATCAAGTTGCAGTCTATATTGAATCAAACAACTCAAACTCACGAATTTGATACGTTCTGGTCCTTGTTTGACTCAGCCATATAATAATAAGTTCTAGATGCCTTAACTTTCTGGTTCCCGTCCTGCCCAAGAAGGACATTTCTTTGGGATTGGCCTGTCTGACAGATTTTGCCCTACTAATCTGACAACCTTTGCTGCCGTCCTTTTCTGCCGTCTGTTCATCTGCGCCTGGTACGTAGCATCAAGGACTGCTTTTAGGTTTCGCAGCTTACTTCGTTCCCACCTCAGGGGTTTGATGTGCCTCTGTGCTGGCCCAGTTTCCATGCCTTCGCCCTCACTTTCTTCCGAGGACATGAATTCAATCGCATTTTCTTGGCTGAGCAAGGCTTTCATCTTTTCCATGTCTTGTGGAGGAAGGTCTGCTTTGTTCACTGCCTCTTTGCGATATATTAATTTCTGAAAGAAAAGTTCAAAGTTAAATGTATGTAGCCACTGCAACTGTTGCAGGTAGTTTGTGCGTGAAAGCGCCAGACTACCTAAAAGACAAGCTTATAAGAGCAAAACTACAATTTGAAGGCTTTGATAATGCGACGCAACCACAAAAACCACATAGGGAGTCCGTGCAGCCTGTCTTTGCTTTATGTCATGTTTCTGTTCCTAGGTTTATTAACATCCAGGGCTGGAGCTTATTCACTTCTCTCTCCCAAACGGGGCAACTTTTTGAGTAAATATGGTAATGGACATTATTTTAGAAACTACCTAATGTTCCTTTTTTATATGAGTGCAGTCCTGCATTGCAACATCAAGAAAATTGTACAGCAAAGTACGTGAGAATTAACTTTATAATTCATAACTTACTCTTTGCACTCTCAGTCGACGCCTTGTCATGATCCGATGTTCAGTGAATTTGCCACTTTTTTTTCTGATGGCATCATCACGGATGGATCTCCAGTACTGCCCAATGGCCGCTAAAAAGATGAGAGAGAAAGATTGGAAACTTTCAATAAAGGTGGCTAAAAGCTAAACAAGTAACTAAGCATGCTAAATATTTTAAGGGCAAAGTGACAAGAGAAAATTCCAGTGGATCAACCAAGTTATTAATTTTTTGAGTCTTTTTCCTTAATAGGCTTCATGGATTCTTTTTTGGTTTTCTTTTATGTAAAAACACTTGAATGTACAGTAATAAACCTCATTTTAAACGGGCAAAAAATATGCATCAACGGGCGCATACCTCTTACTACTCCTTTAGGCCATTTCCCTTCTCCAAAATTTCCTCTGACTTCTTTTAAGACAACACTTTCTACTTTTTTATTGTCTTCATGGTCATACCTAGACAAATAATAATGATAATGATAATAATTGCAATCATAATAATAATTTGTTGAGCACTGTACATATTTTAAGACAGTAAGATACATTTCATGGTGATTTGTTTTCTTGAGACCATATGTTGGTTGTACACCACAGAAACATGTACGTGTAAATACATATAGCACTGGAGGTAAGAGTGTTACAGCACTGGAGGTAATCAACAATTTCCTATTTCCACAGTCAGACTCCTGTTCACTGAGTTGACTTTTTTCTAGACCATCACAACTTTCATGTAGATAAATTTAAATTTTACATTGAACTAGATTGCGATTTCATAATAAACCTGTTTATCTTGAGAGCACTTTTGTCGATCAAGCATTGCGTGCCATGCCTGACCACAAATTGTTTGGTCTTACCAAAATGATGGCTTAGTGAGACATACCAACCTGGCAAAAAAATATTTGCAGTTTTTCAATGTCAGGTGGACACATAGGTATCAAATTAAATCAGCAGTGTAAGTTTACATGTACATGTACATTGTGGGTAATCTACACTATAAGATCATATTGATGTAACTCACAATTACACTGTATATGTACATGTAGCTTTCTTATTTGACTCTCGCCAATTGTCAATTTAAGAAATGCAATATATAATTCTAATCAAGCAAACATTGTTTTACTCAGTGATGGTCAATGGCTATGCCACTCAATAATGGGCAACAAACTTGTTTCAATGCATATTCAATTTTAAGGGTGAAAAAACACAGTGTAAATATGTTTAAGTCTGCCACTTTAAAGCCCTAACATTACTAGGAAAAGTGGCATCCTGTTTCTTTCATGCCAATTGTCATTGAAATCTCAAAACGTCGAGACAAACAAACATTTTACCACTCAATAATGGTAAATGGCTATCCCACTTAATAATGGGCAGTAAAGTTTTTTCTCTACAGTGTACATAATTGTTTTTCAGGAAAAAAACACTGTAAATTATGTTTAAGTCTGCCACTTTAAAGCCCTAAACAGAACTACTACTCATTACAAGCAACTTACTTGACTGGCATCTCATCTTTTTAATGCCAATTGTCACTGAAATCTCAAAGATTGAAACAAACAACATTTTACCGCTCAATAATGGTAAATGGCTATCCCACTTAATAATGGGCAGCAAAGTTGTTTCACTACAGTGTACATAATTGTTTTTCAGGAGAAAAAAAAAACACTGTAAATATGTTCAAGTCTGCCACCTTAAAGGCCTAAACAGAACTACTACTCATTACAAGCAACTTACTTGACTGGTATCTCGTCATTTTAATGCCAATTGTCATTGAAATCTCAAAACGTTGAGACAAACAAACATTTTACCACTCAATAATGGTAAATGGCTATCCCACTTAATAATGGGCAGCAAAAGTGTTTCACTACAGTGTACATAATTATTTTCCAGGAAAAAAAAAAACTGTAAATATGTTCAAGTCTGCCACTTTAAAGCCCTAAACAGAACTGCTACTCATTACAAGCAACTTACTTGACTGGCATCTCGTCATTTTAATGCAAATTGTCACTGAAATCTCAAAACGTTGAGACAAACAAACATTTTACCACTCAATAATGGTAAATGGCTATCCCACTTAATAATGGGCAGCAAAGTTGTTTCACTACAGTGTACATGTACATAATTGTTTTTCAGGAAAAAAAAACACTGTAAATATGTTCAAGTCTGCCACTTTAAAGCCCTAAATAGAACTACTACTCATTACAACCAACTTACTTGACTGGCATCTTGTCATTTTAATGCCAATTATTGTCATTGAAATCTCAAAACGTTGAGACAAACAAACATTTTACCACTCAATAATGGTAAATGGCTATCCCACTCAATAATGGGCAGCAAACTTGTTTCAATACAATGTACATAATTTACTTTTCAGGAAAAAAAAATGTAAATATGTTCACGTCTGCCACCTTCAAGCCCTAAACAGAACTGTTAGTGATTACAAACAACTTACTCGACTGGCATCTTATCTTTTTTATGCCAATTGTCACCGAAATCTCAAAACATTGAAACAAACAACATTTTACCACTTAAAAATGGCAAATGGCTGTCCCACTTATAATGGGCAGCAAACTTGTTTCAATGCAATGTACATAATTCACTTTTCATATACAAAACACTGCAAATGTGTTTCAGTCTGCCAATTTAAAACCCTAAACAGAACTACATGTACTACTACTTGTTAAAAGAAAGTTACATGTCCTTGACCGACATCCTCTCTTTAATGCCAATTGCCAAAAAAAAAAAAAACTCAAAACATTGAAACAATCAACATTTTACCACTCAATAATGGTAAATGGCTATCCCACTTAATGATGGGCAGCAAACTTGTTTCAATGCAATGTCAACTAATTCACTTTTCATATAAAACATTGCAAATATGTTTAAGTCTGCCAATTTAAAGCCCTAAACAGAACTACTACTCATTACAAGCAACTTACTTTACTGGCATCTCGTCATTTTAATGCCAATTGTCACTGAAATCTCACAACATTGAAACAAACAACATTTTACCACTCAATAATGGCAAATGGCTGTCCCACTTAACAATGGGCAGCTAACTTGTTTCAATACAATGTACATACATGTAATTCACTTTTCATATAAAACACTGCAAATATGTTTAAGTCTGCCAATTTAAAGCCCTAAACAGAACTACTACTTGTTACAAGAAACTTACTTGACTGGCATCTCATCTCCCTAATGCCAACTGTCACTGAAATCTCAAAACATTGAAACAAGCAACATTTTACCACTCAATAATGGTAAATGGCTATCCCACTTAATAATGGGCAGCAAAAAGTTGTTTCACTACAGTGCACATAATTGTTTTTCAGGAAAAAAAAAACCACTGTAAATATGTTTACGTCTGACTACTTTAAAGGCCTAAACAGAACTACTACTCGATCATTACAAGTAACTTACTTGACTGGCATCTCATCTTTTTAATGCCGATTGTCACTGAAATCTCAAAACATTGAAACAAACAACATTTTACCACTCGATAATGGTAAATGGCTATCCCACTTAATAATGGGCAGCAAAATAAGTTGTTTCACTACAGTGTACATGAGTTGTTTTTCAGGAAAAAAAACACTGTAAATATGTTTAAGTCTGACACTTTAAAGCCCTAAACAGAACTACTGCTCATTACAAGCAACTTACTTCACTGGCATTTTGTCATTTTATGCCAATTGTCACTGAAATCTCAAAACATTATTGAAACAAACAACATTTTACCACTCAATAATGGCAAATGGCTGCCGCACTTAATAATGGGCAGCAAACTTGTTTCAATACAATTTACATCATTCACTTTTCATATAAAATACTGCAAATATGTTTAAGTCTGCCAATTTAAAGCCCTAAACAGAACTACTACTCGCTGCAGGCAACTTACTTTACTAGCCTCTCATCTCTTCATGCCAATTGTCACTGAAATCTTTAAACTTTGAAACAAACATTACTTTACCACTCATCAAAGGTCAATACACGTAGCTATCCCACTCAATAATGGGCAGCTAAACGATTTAATTTTAGGGAAAAAAAAAACAGCTCTCTCTTGCAGTTACCACTATTATTATTGGACAAAAAGGACAAGCATTTCGTTACCAAATCATTTTTGGGATTACAAAGTACATTTACTTGTAATGACCAAACCTGGCATCAGTCACAAAGCCGGTAAAATCATCCTTTTGCTTCTTCAATTCCTTGTATGTCCTTCTAACTGCATCCTTCAAAAACAAAAACAAAAAGGTGTAACCCTGGAGATTCATCCAGAGGTTAATTCTTTAATATCACTTCAGATCATCGACACTTTCTGCTCAGTAAATATGACTGTAATTAGTACAATCCGCCTAGATTAGCTATGCTATAAGCGGCTTTTGTAGATATTTCAATTATTTAATTTCATTATTATTTATTGATGATTGATTTAAATCTAAATTAATGTAACACTGTTGAAGTTAAAACATAAAAACATTAAAACATTTGAAACACACACGCACACAAAAATGATTTCTGAACTTCTTGGTCGTTGCCTTTTCAATCACGTTAATAATTCTATCAGAACAACGGTGTATGCCACTCAAAAAAGGGTTCGCAATGTACAACGGATGATAAGGCCCGCCAAAAGCATGAATAATTAATTTAATTAAAACGTGCTCATTTAAAAATTATGGAAACCCCCTACCAAGGCACAAATAGAAACTCAATTGCAGCATACATGTACAAAACAATCATTTGACGTCTTACTAGTCCTTCACCTGTG
>JAHPZR010013136.1:0-27500 GCA_019787425.1 Platygyra sinensis
AGATGCCAGTCAAGTAAGTTTCTTGTAACAGTAGTAGTTCTGTTTTCAAAGGGCTTTAAATTGGCAGACTTGAACATATTTGAAGTGTTTTATATGAAAAGTGAATTATGTACATTGTATTGAAACAAGTTAGCTGCCCATTATTAAGTGGGACAGCCATTTGCCATTATTGAGTGGTAAAATGTTGTTTGTTTCAATGTTTTGAGATTTCAGTGACAATTGGCATTAAAATGACGAGATGCCAGCCAGTAAGTAAGTTGCTTGTAATGAGTAGTAGTTCTGTTTAGGGCTTTAAATTGGCAGACTTGAACATATTTGCAATGTTTTTATCTGAAAAGTGAATTATGTACATTGTCATTGAAACAAGTTTGCTGCCCATTATTAAGTGGGACAGCCATTTGCCATTATTAAGTGGTAAAATGTTGTTTGTTTCAATGTTTTGAGATTTCGGTGACAATTGGCATTAAAAAGATAGGATGCCACTCGAGTAAGTTGTTTGTAATCACTAACAGTTCTGTTTAGGGCTTGAAGGTGGCAGACTTGAACATATTTACAGTTTTTTTCCTGAAAAGCAAATTATGTACATTGTATTGAAACAAGTTTGCTGCCCATTATTGAGTGGGATAGCCATTTGCCATTATTGAGTGGTAAAATGTTTCTTTGTCTCAACGTTTTGAGACTTCAATGACAATTGGCATTAAAATGACAAGATGCCAGTCAAGTAAGTTGCTTGTAATGAGTAGTAGTTCTATTTAGGGCTTTAAAGTGGCAGACTTGAACATGTTTACAGTGTTTTTTTTTTCCTGAAAAACAATTATGTACTGTACATGTACACTGTAGTGAAACAACTTTGCTGCCCATTATTAAGTGGGATAGCCATTTACCATTATTGAGTGGTAAAATGTTTGTTTGTCTCAACGTTTTGAGATTTCAATGACAATTGGCATTAAAATGACGAGATGCCAGTCAAGTAAGTTGCTTGTAATGAGTAGCAGTTCTGTTTAGGGCTTTAAAGTGGCAGACTTGAACATATTTCCAGTGTTTTTTTTTTCCTGAAAAACAATTATGTACAATGTAGTCAAGGCTGTTGCCTAACAATATTTCAAGGAGCCCAGAAGGGCAAAAGCCAAAAAGTTAGGAGCCCAACAAGTAATGTTTTGGGAGATGCTTCAAAAACTTAGGCGCCCAAAGGACTTTCTTGGGTGCCCCAGGCTGCCGGGCTCCTGTTAGGCAGCAGCCTTGGTAGTGAAACAACTTTGCTGCCCATTATTAAGTGGGATAGCCATTTACCATTATTGAGTGGTAAAATGTTTGTTTGTCTCAACGTTTTGAGATTTCAATGACAATTGGCATTAAAATGGCGAGATGCCAGTCAAGTAAGATGCTTGTAATAAGTAGCAGTTCTGTTTAGGGCTTTAAAGTGGCATACTTGAACATATTTCCAGTGTTTTTTTTTTTTTTTTTTTCCTGAAAAACAATTATGTACACTGTAGAGAAAAAACTTTGCTGCCCATTATTAAGTGAGATAGCCATTTACCATTATTGAGTGGTAAAATGTTTGTTTGTCTCAACGTTTTGAGATTTCAATGACAATTGGCATTAAAATGACGAGATGCCAGTCAAGTAAGTTGCTTGTAATGAGTAGCAGTTCTGTTTAGGGCTTTAAAGTGGCAGACTTGAACATATTTCCAGTGTTTTTTTTTTTCCTGAAAAACAATTATGTACAATGTAGTGAAACAACTTTGCTGCCCATTATTAAGTGGGATAGCCATTTACCATTATTGAGTGGTAAAATGTTTGTTTGTCTCAACGTTTTGAGATTTCAATGACAATTGGCATTAAAATGGCGAGATGCCAGTCAAATAAGATGCTTGTAATGAGTAGTAGTTCTGTTTAGGCCTTTAAAGTGGCAGACTTGAACATATTTACAGTGTTTTTTTTCCTCCTGAAAAACAATTATGTACACTGTAGTGAAACAACTTTGCTGCCCATTATTAAGTGGGATAGCCATTTACCATTATTGAGCGGTAAAATGTTGTTTGTTTCAATCTTTGAGATTTCAGTGACAATTGGCATTAAAAAGATGAGATGCCAGTCAAGTAAGTTGCTTGTAATGAGTAGTAGTTCTGTTTAGGGCTTTTAAGTGTCAGACTTAAACATAATTTACAGTGTTTTTTCCTGAAAAACAATTATATACACTGTAGAGAAAAAACTTTGCTGCCCATTATTAAGTGAGATAGCCATTTACCATTATTGAGTGGTAAAATGTTTGTTTGTCTCAACGTTTTGAGATTTCAATGACAATTGGCATTAAAATGACGAGATGCCAGTCAAGTAAGTTGCTTGTAATGAGTAGCAGTTCTGTTTAGGGCTTTAAAGTGGCAGACTTGAACATATTTCCAGTGTTTTTTTTTCCTGAAAAACAATTATGTACAATGTAGTGAAACAACTTTGCTGCCCATTATTAAGTGGGATAGCCATTTACCATTATTGAGTGGTAAAATGTTTGTTTGTCTCAACGTTTTGAGATTTCAATGACAATTGGCATTAAAATGGCGAGATGCCAGTCAAATAAGATGCTTGTAATGAGTAGTAGTTCTGTTTAGGCCTTTAAAGTGGCAGACTTGAACATATTTACAGTGTTTTTTTTCCTCCTGAAAAACAATTATGTACACTGTAGTGAAACAACTTTGCTGCCCATTATTAAGTGGGATAGCCATTTACCATTATTGAGCGGTAAAATGTTGTTTGTTTCAATCTTTGAGATTTCAGTGACAATTGGCATTAAAAAGATGAGATGCCAGTCAAGTAAGTTGCTTGTAATGAGTAGTAGTTCTGTTTAGGGCTTTTAAGTGTCAGACTTAAACATAATTTACAGTGTTTTTTTTCCTGAAAAACAATTATATACACTGTAGAGAAAAAACTTTGCTGCCCATTATTAAGTGAGATAGCCATTTACCATTATTGAGTGGTAAAATGTTTGTTTGTCTCAACGTTTTGAGATTTCAATGACAATTGGCATTAAAATGACGAGATGCCAGTCAAGTAAGTTGCTTGTAATGAGTAGCAGTTCTGTTTAGGGCTTTAAAGTGGCAGACTTGAACATATTTCCAGTGTTTTTTTTTTTCCTGAAAAACAATTATGTACAATGTAGTGAAACAACTTTGCTGCCCATTATTAAGTGGGATAGCCATTTACCATTATTGAGTGGTAAAATGTTTGTTTGTCTCAACGTTTTGAGATTTCAATGACAATTGGCATTAAAATGGCGAGATGCCAGTCAAGTAAGATGCTTGTAATGAGTAGTAGTTCTGTTTAGGCCTTTAAAGTGGCAGACTTGAACATATTTACAGTGTTTTTTTTCCTCCTGAAAAACAATTATGTACACTGTAGTGAAACAACTTTGCTGCCCATTATTAAGTGGGATAGCCATTTACCATTATTGAGCGGTAAAATGTTGTTTGTTTCAATCTTTGAGATTTCAGTGACAATTGGCATTAAAAAGATGAGATGCCAGTCAAGTAAGTTGCTTGTAATGAGTAGTAGTTCTGTTTAGGGCTTTAAAGTGGCAGACTTAAACATAATTTACAGTGTTTTTTTCCTGAAAAACAATTATGTACACTGTAGAGAAAAAACTTTGCTGCCCATTATTAAGTGGGATAGCCATTTACCATTATTGAGTGGTAAAATGTTTGTTTGTCTCGACGTTTTGAGATTTCAATGACAATTGGCATGAAAGAAACAGGATGCCACTTTTCCTAGTAATGTTAGGGCTTTAAAGTGGCAGACTTAAACATATTTACAGTGTTTTCACCCTTAAAATTGAATATGTATTGAAACAAGTTTGTTGCCCATTATTGAGTGGCAAAGCCATTGACCATCACTGAGTAGAACAATGTTTGCTTGATTAGAATTATATATTGCATTTCTTAAATTGACAATTGGCGAGAGTCAAATAAGAAAGCTACATATACAGTGTAATTGTGAGTTACATCAATAAGATCTTATAGTGTAGATACCCACAATGTACATGTACATGTAAACTTACACTGCTGATTTAATTTGATACCTATGTGTCCACCTGACATTGAAAAACTGCAAATATTTTTTTGCCAGGTTGGTATGTCTCACTAAGCCATCATTTTGGTAAGACCAAACAATTTGTGGTCAGGCATGGCACGCAATGCTTGATCGACAAAAGTGCTCTCAAGATAAACAGGTTTATTATGAAATCGCAATCTAGTTCAATGTAAAATTTAAATTTATCTACATGAAAGTTGTGATGGTCTAGAAAAAAGTCAACTCAGTGAACAGGAGTCTGACTGTGGAAATAGGAAATTGTTGATTACCTCCAGTGCTGTAACACACTCTTACCTCCAGTGCTATATGTATTTACACGTACATGTTTCTGTGGTGTACAACCAACATATGGTCTCAAGAAAACAAATCACCATGAAATGTATCTTACTGTCTTAAAATATGTACAGTGCTCAACAAATTATTATTATGATTGCTATTATTATCATTATCATTATTATTTGTTTAGGTATGACCATGAAGACAATAAAAAAGTAGAAAGTGTTGTCTTAAAAGAAGTCAGAGGAAATTTTGGGAAAGGGAAATGGCCTAAAGGAGTAGTAAGAGGTATGCATATTTTTTGCCAGTTTAAAATGAGGTTTATTACTGTACATTCAAGTGTTTTTACATAAAAGAAAACCAAAAAAGAATCCATGAAGCCTATTAAGGAAAAAGACTCAAAAAATTAATAACTTGGTTGATACACTGGAATTTTCTCTTGTAACTTTGCCCTTAAAATATTTAGCATGCTTAGTTACTTGTTTAGCTTTTAGCCACCTTTATTGAAAGTTTACAATCTTTCTCTCTCATCTTTTTAGCGGCCATTGGGCAGTACTGGAGATCCATCCGTGATGATGCCATCAGAAAAAAAAGTGGCAAATTCACTGAACATCGGATCATGACAAGGCGTCGACTGAGAGTGCAAAGAGTAAGTTATGAATTATAAAGCTAATTCTCACGTACTTTTCTGTACAATTTTCTTGATGTTGCAATGCAGGACTGCACTCATATAAAAAAGGAACATTAGGTATTTTCTAAATGTCCATTACCATATTTACTCAAAAAGTTGCCCCGTTTGGGAGAGAGAAGTGAATAAGCTCCAGCCCTGGATGTTAATAAACCTAGGAACAGAAACATGACATAAAGCAAAGACAGGCTGCACGGACTCCCTATGTGGTTTTTGTGGTTGCGTCGCATTATCAAAGCCCTTCAAATTGTAGTTTTGCTCTTATAAGCTTGTCTTTTAGGTAGTCTGGCGCTTTCACGCACAGACTACCTGCAACAGTTGCAGTGGCTACATACATTTAACTTTGAACTTTTCTTTCAGAAATTAATATATCGCAAAGAGGCAGTGAACAAAGCAGACCTTCCTCCACAAGACATGGAAAAGATGAAAGCCTTGCTCAGCCAAGAAAATGCGATTGAATTCATGTCCTCGGAAGAAAGTGAGGGCGAAGGCATGGAAACTGGGCCAGCACAGAGGCACATCAAACCCCTGAGGTGGGAACGTAGTAAGCTGCGAAACCTAAAAGCAGTCCTTGATGCTACGTACCAGGCGCAGATGAACAGACGGCAGAAAAGGACGGCAGCAAAGGTTGTCAGATTAGTAGGGCAAAATCTGTCAGACAGGCCAATCCCAAAGAAATGTCCTTCTTGGGCAGGACGGGAACCAGAAAGTTAAGGTATTTAGAACTTATTATTATATGGCTGAGTCAAACAAGGACCGGAACGTATCAAATTCGTGAGTTTGATTTGTTTGAATCAATATAGACTGCAACTTGATCTAGATTTTCCCATCTAGATCGTGTCTAGGTCAATTTTTCCAGTCCAGCATGTAGACCAATTACATTTTGTGGCAAGAAAGTAACTTAATTAACTGAAATACAGAAACATTGACTTTTTTCTTCTAAAAGTAAATGTAGTAGCTAAAAGATGAGCCAAAAGCTTGCTGAGAAAAAAAGTATGAGAATGAGCAACTACATGTATTTTGCAAAGAAAAGGTCAGCAAGTATGGACTCGCTACATGAAGCAAATTTACGTTTTCTCTGTTGGCCATATAATAAACGTAAGCCGGTATGTATGGGAGAATCTTGAACTTGGTTGTGAGAAGAGACCTTTCTCCCTTGTGTCTGTCCCTTTTGTCAAGATTCTCCCATACAAACGTTCTGCTAGGTTAATAACTAGAGCTAAATATTAACTATAATAAATGAACCATTATCTTAAAATATCAGAGGGATTAACAGAAAGCTTATTTATTTCCAGCCAAATTGTACTGAATGTTCATTGTGTTAATAGCAAAGGAAGGATATGGGGATTTAAGGAGAGGGCTGGGTGATTACTGAGCATTTTTATTTCCTAAAAGGAGTGATTGTTAACCATTAGGACTTAGCTGGTAGTAGATAATTCATAGTAAATTGGCCTGATGATGATGTTTATTTGTTTTATTATTCAACTTTCATGCACTGTATGAATTCCGAATTTCTGATTGGTTGATTTGTACCATGTACCACCGGGTTGTGACGGAACAACCTCTTTGATGTCATTATCGTGGTGTAAATTCAACACATCTGTCATTACACCATGGCTTTGGCTGACTCAAATATTGATGATTTTTGTTTGCAGTGTATTCAATTTGAATACTAAAATTGTTAAATGAACTCATCATTGCTCACGAATTATTGGGATTTACCTGCACTTGTTCACTAACAGTGAACTCGAAATTTTCAATATCGCTGGACAGCCTTGTGAGTTATTGAAATTTATCGTTCATTGTTAGTTTACTCGCGAAAGTAAATCCTGATAATTCACTCGCCGAGTGCATAAGCCTGTAAGTATACTGTACTGTAATAACCTTACATTGCAACTACATACAGCATTGGTAACTCAACCTTTGTTGCTAGTAACTCGCATTACATGCACTTTGCAGGTAGTTAAATTAATGTTCAGAGGCTGTAGGGTGATACATGTACATGTATTTCAAAGACGTACACATTTCCAACTCCTAGGGCTGATTGTTTCAACCTATACTGGAGCTAAAGACCTCCCAACTTTATGTTCTACACCTTTAGACAAAATAGTATTAGGCTTTTTTTTATAACTACAGTGTAAGCAGCCCCATTGAATAAAACGAATTTTCCGTTTATCACAATTTTATAACAAAAAGGAGCTATGGTTGCTGACCACACACTCGAAGCCTGTTCAAAAAGTGGGCACAGGTGTAGAACACCAAGTAAACACTCAGTGACCCATAGCATTTAATGAGAAGTACCATGTATGCTGTAAACACCTTTGTAGTGCATTTATATACAAACTACCTAGGCCATACTGTGCAAAGCTCATAATGTGGAGAAGAGCTTAGCTAATTAATTTGAAATTATATACAGTATACATTATCATGTATTTTTCAGTTGATTCTATTTTTTCAAAAAAAAATTGTTTTTTTAAAAGAGCAGAATAATGTAATAATTACATGCTGACAAATTCAATAGCGCAGCAGCATCTTTAGTATAATATAAATATGTTTCTGTTTACCACAAATTATTTAGTGTAAAGTATTGGGAAAAATATTAACGGGATGTGAAAAATAACAACGCAAAATATATTTTAATATATTAAAAAATACAAGCATAGAAGCTCTGATTATAAGATTACGTTTAGCTTTCAATGATCAAGAAAGTCTGGATAAATGTGCCGAAATACAGAACAAATTGGCTATCAATTCTTATAACAAGAACAACTTTATATTAGAAAATAAATAATTGGTAAATATATAAATATTATATATAGATGTGATTGTAAAAATATGGTATCTTTATGAGGACTATATTAATAAAGTTGACCTTAAATTAAGAATTTGTGTCCGCGTACATGTATCTGCGCTCTTTTATAGTGCATGGATAAGAACGCGGTAAACTCGACTAGATCATAGCAGTTCATCAGGGTTTGGAGGTTTCTTTTACTAATCACGATTATTGACTTCAATCAACGCGTCTGTAATAATACACGAAGACCATTACACGATCGAAAATTTAGTCCATTCATTTGTAGTATGGTGAACTATAGGCCCATCCAAACGTAATATTATAATTGTTCTTCCAAATTGTACAAGGTGCGGAAACTTCAGGGCTGTTATTGCTTCGTGTTACTTCCCGCATTTGCTTTGGATGATTACCTGTCCGCCGAATTTAAGAGTTGCGTAAGCAGAACGGTTATTATTCTGTGTAACTTTCCGCATTTTAACACATGGAAACCCGGTGTATTGTTGTGTGTCCGCTGGATTTACGAATTGCGGAAACGTGCTTATTGTGTGTCCGCTGAATTTACGAGCAGCGGAAACGTACGGTTATTCGAGATTACGCAAAAACGTAAACCTTACGGAAACACGTGTTTAAGTGATGCGTTTCCGCGTTGCCGCAACAACGGAAACTTGCCGTACACACGTATTTCCTGCAACGGTTACTTGAATTTCCGTTTGCGGAAATTCACGTTTCCGTCAAATAACCGTTGAGAAAACGGAAACGGAAGCGCCTTATTTCACCCTGTGATCAGAAATTTACCGATTGATGTGCAATTATTCCACGTTGATGTCCAGACAAAATGTTAAGTTATACCAAGGTAGTCCTGGTAGGGTCGCCACCTTTCAGTGTGGGGAATATTCTCACTGGCCCTGGATGATTCCCTGTGACACTGAAGACTCGCAATGTAAAGAACACGTATTTAATCCACCATAGAAGTTAGTTAGTTTTTTCAACGCGTACGTGCTCCGGAAACTATATCTATTTTTTACAAATCACATGATTCGAAATTCGAGAAATTACATTTCTGATCACCTAGCAACAAAGCAAAATAAAAGTCACGAAATGCTAGCGAATGTAACGCCGCATGTCACGCAGTCACAAAAGGTTCCCTACAACAGAACGCAGGTATGTTGGGAACAACAACAAGGTTATTTATTCCAGATGAACGCAGTAACTCCACTCAAGACTTCACAACAAGCACACGCTAGGCTTGTCAGTTACACTTACTCCTCCGCTAAACTTTACACACGACCTTTGTCACTCTTCTATAAACACGGCCTCTTGCCAGATATCCACGTCACCTCTCTGTTACACTTCAACAAACACGACCTCTTTCGAAACTTTACACGCGACCTTCGTCACACTTCAGTAAACACTACTGACTTACGAGATAATTCTCTCTAAACGCTTCTGGGAAAAACCTCAAATGCTCCTGGGATAAAACCACTTAAGAACTACAAATGTTTTTTATTTTCATCTCTTCGCAGATGATGCTAACCTGTTTTATAAAGCTAAAAATCTTTCGGCTCTTGAAACCACTGTAAATTGTGAATTAACAAATGTTTACATCTGGCTTTGTGCTAATAGATTGTCGCTTAACATAGATAAATCAAATTATGTTTTGTTTCATCCTCCACTAAGCTTTGGAATGGTTTACCCACTAGAGTTAGGGAGTGTCCATGACTTGGCCGCCTTTAGGCGCGCGTTGCTTTCGTTTATGGCACGGCGTTGACTTTGCCGGATTGTCACGGATCTGGGTGGCTGGGCTAGACACATAGGTGTGCTATTCCATAGCATACATATGAATTATTTTAATTCTTCGAATTTTAATTTAATGCACATTTTATCGCAAATTAGATATTATACATGTACACTGAATTAGATATCACATAGGTTAACAATATTTTTATCATTGATCATAGGTTCTTATTTGTTTATTATTTGTAATTAGTTTCACGTTCACGTTTAAACGGGCTTTCAGCTCCTAGGTGACACGTGGATAAATTATTATTATTATTATTTTTATTTTTATTATTATTATTATTATTATTGTTATATATTCAAAGATTTAGTTTTTCTCTAAGTATTAATAATCATCAGCTTAAAAAAGAGTACTGTATTAAATATTTGGGGCTCATGATTTGTTCAAACCTAAGTTGGAAAAAGCAAGTTGCATGTGTTCTGAAAAAGGTTAGAAGAGGGATTGGCATTCTCAGCAAAATTCGTCATTATATTACTAAAGACATTTTGAAAGGCTTGTATTATACACTTATTTATCCTTTCCTAATTTATGGATTAATTGCTTAGGGTAATACCTACAATACTACGCTTCAACCAATCTATATTCTGCAAAAGAAGGCTGTTCGAGTTATTACTTTTTCAAGTTTTGATCATCATTCCCCCTGTTTAAGTTACTTGGTATAATTATATTCCCTGGTCTTGTCAAGTACCATATTGTTTTCAATTCCTTCTTTACTAAAGTGGACCAGTTCTATAGTTATAATACACGGCACGCTTCTAAATTGTCTTATTATCTTCCTAAGGTACGAATTCGAACAAAATATGGAAAATTCAATATATTCGTTTTCAAGGCCCTATGATATGGAACTCTATAGATGAAGATTTCAAGAGTTCCTCCATTTCCTCATTTAAATTACATTTGAAAGAACATCAGGAACATCTATCTAACAATAATTAATGAAATTTGATAATGACTTCATAACACTCCTGACGGATGTTTCTTTGCAAATAGCTGTAGATCAATGCAGTAGTTTATTTATTTTATGAAAATCTCCTTATTTTCTTTTGCTGTATTTAATGTGCACGTGTGTGAATTAATTTTCATTAGCTACCGACTTCAAATTGTAATGTATATATAATAAAGTGTCATTGTCAGAGAAAACCGGGCAGAACCAAAAGATCGAGGTCGGCCGTTTACCTTCTTCTTTTCACAGTATAAAAGCTATCCCAAAAGATTAACAACCATGATATTTGCCGAGGTAGGCGTTCGTTTTTCTTCGAGATATTACCTCATCATGATTTTGACCTCTCAAGCGGTCTAAAATGGTCGAAATTTCGGCCAACTTTAGGTGAAGCTAAAAGATACTTCGTACATATTCCAGAAACTCTTATTTTCGTGCGATAATATTTCGCCCCTTATTAGTTGACTGAGATATATTTGAACTTTTTCACTTTAATTCTACGGTTTTCACGAGATGCCAAATATCATCGCCGAATCGTTAAGGAGCGTAACCTACATTTTAGCCATTTTCAGCGAGTCGTTTTTCAAAAGTGCGGTAGTTTATTTCCACAAAAAGACGATTTTCTGATAGTCTTTTACACTGATATCAATATCCAGTTTAGTTAAAATTGGTATCTACAAGCAAATCGGAGTAATTGGTTTCGCAAATTCCAAAAAAAATCATTGGTCAGACGTATTTCCCGCCAAATGTTTAGCGAAGAATATCACCTTATTCCGACTTTCTGTGCTTGTTATCCATGATTTGCTGAAAGATCTGCACAAAATAGTTAGCTGGACTGCAAAATAGAATATTTAAGCTGTGACATCGGGATTAACTTATTCAAACATTTCAAACTCGCCAAATTCTTGCCATTATCAAGACTAAATGTTCCCGCGAAAATTCTATTTTTAACGTCACGCTGCAAAAACAAACTGGATCCTCAGTTCGCTGCCTGTTTTTGCTTTTATGTAGAGCAAACTGCAAGTTAACAGTGAGCAAAGCTTCACCCAAAATTTAATTTTGGGACTACTGCAAACGTCGTGTTTACATCGATTTTCTCGTTTTCGGAAGGCGTGACGCGTTACAGATTAAAAGGTTAGACGACTTGGCCGCAATTTCGATCTCACTTGAAGGTTTCTCCATGGTTTTGAGAACATTAACTGTTTTTTCGGATTAGAAAAATCGCCTAGCAGTACGTCAAAGTTAGATAAGAAAGTCAGGAATTCGGAATTTTTAAATAAGTTTAAAGCTAAAATCCGAAAATTAGATCTAGTTGGGATGATGTAAGATAATTGTATAAGCATCCTAAAGAGCGGTAATTATGGAATTGAGGATTTTACCCATGGATTGAAAATAGTGGTTTGAGGAGGGGATTAGTCTTTAGCCTTTAGTTTTAAGGAAGCTATAGCTAGCATGGATTTATGGGATACTGATATGTTAAGATATATTTTTTGGGAACTAGTTTTAAAATACAGCGTATTTTAATGGTTGTTACTAAAAATTAGTATTTTGGATCAGATTAATATATTTCTTCTTAACTTTTAATTCACTAGTAGTTGTCACAGTATGCGCGATCATACGCTAAGGGACTGGGTCTAGTTCGGGTTGCATCATTAGCGCTCCGCCATCTTGTAAGTGTACATGTGTTCACGAGTAAAGTCTTGTTCGTGATTTACCTCGTTTTCTGGCAGTCTTCATTGTTGATATCTTAACATGGTGGCAGCAGTGGGATAGTTGAATACGCCCAGTGAGATTTTGATGACTGGAGTAGCGAGATGAACCCGATGCACGAGGATTCAAATTAGTCAACCCTTCGTAGCGTGCAGCCAAGTATCTGATAGTACTACTGCCGACACCTTGTTCACAAGTATGGGCGAGCTCTCGGGAATTCAGCCGCCTCAGATGGATTGGAATGGGTCTGACCTACCCACAGCATTTAAAAGTTTCAAACAATATTGTCAGCTGATTTTTGACGGGCCTTTAAACCAGAAAGAAGAGAAAGTCAAGGCAACATATGTGTTACTGTGGATTGAACTTAGCGACGAAGAAAAACAGAAACTTGACGTGATTTTTGACAAGTTCGCAACATATGTGGAACCTAAGTCAAACTTTCGCATCGCTCGATACCAGTTACAAGGTTTCAGACAGTCTGCTGATGAATTAGTGGATTCGTTCATGGCCAGATGTAAAATACAAGCACAGAAGTGCCGGTTCAGTGAAGTCGAAATAGAGGATCGTCTAATTGAGCAACTGATTATTGGTACCAGAGAACCCAAGGTGCAGGAGGCCCTCTTGGGAAAAGATGACAAATTGAAGCTCGACAAGGCAATGGACATTGCTAGAAAAAGAGGAGCCACAGTTAATGACATGAAATCTCTTGAGCAACAAGGTGCATCAGCCCGTAGCCGTGAAACCAACATTGATGCTATCAAAGAAAATCAAAACCCCCAATGTGGAAAATGGGGGCTTACCCAGGGAAAAAAATGTCCAGCACAAGGCACAAGATGCAGAAATTGTAATCAATGGAACCACTGGGAACAACTTTGTAGAAGTAAACAGACACAGGACCGAAAAAACAAGCCACCACCTCGACCACCACCTGATAGTAGAAATCCACAGGGCAAATCCAATCAAAATAGGATACATGTTGTGGAGGAGTCAAATTCTGATTTCGATGAGCTATCACTCGAGTCCATCCAGATTGACAGCTCTGCTGTTAATCCAACAAGAGATGAAGCCTTTGCAAAAGTTCAAGTTGAACTTCCTAACATTAATCATCCTAAGCCTATGCTCAAAATGAAAGTGGATACTGGTGCACAAGGAAATATTTTGCCTTTGCGAATTTACAGAAAGATGTTTCCAGCACATGTAGATGATAATGGCCTTCCAACAGGCACAATACCTACTCAGACCAAACTGACTGCATACAATGGCACACCAATACTACAACATGGAGTCTGTTCTATCAAGTGCTCATATGGTGGTAAGGAAACTAATGCAAGGTTTTATGTTGCTGATGTCAATGGCCCGGCCATATGTGGCTTACCCACTTCTTGTGAACTTCAATTAGTGGAACTGCATTGTGGTAAGAGCACCACCCAGATTCCCTACCCCACAATTAAGGACAAAAGTGACCTTCAACTGTTGTATCCCGATCGATTTAATGGTATTGGCAAATTCGAAGGAGAATACCACATTGTCACAGACCCAGATGTACCACCTGTAGTGCATGCCCCAAGGAAGTGCCCAATTCACATAGCAGATGATATTAAGAAGGAACTTGACGAAATGGTCAGTCTAGGAGTGATTCAACCAGTGACTGAGCCCACTGACTGGGTTTCAAGTGTGGCTTACTCTCAAAAATCCAATGGGAGATGGCGTATATGCCTTGATCCCAAGGATCTTAACCGAGCTGTCAAAAGAAGCCATCATCACACACCAACCCTTGAAGAGATCACTCACAAATTCAAAGGTAGCACAGTATTTTCAAAGCTGGATGCCCGCCATGGTTATTGGTCTGTAGTGCTGGATGAAGAGTCCTCTTACCTTACAACTTTCAACAGCCCATTTGGGAGATTCAGATTTACCCGTCTTCCTTTTGGATTGTGTGTGTTAGCCAAGATGTTTTCCAACAGAAGATGGACTTTATTCTTGAGAAATGCCCCGGAGCAGTTAGCATTGCGGATGACATTGCAGTACATGGCCCGACGGAGAAAGAGCATGATGCAAACCTGCACAACCTAATGTTAGTCGCGCGGCAGCATGGACTTGTTTTCAACTTGGACAAATGCCATATCAAGGAAAGCAAGATCACATTCTTTGGCATGTTATTTGACTCAGAAGGAGTACATCCTGACCCAGAAAAGGTGGAAGCGATCAGGGCCATACAGGAGCCGCAGGACACCCAGGAACTCCAAACCTTCCTTGGCATAGCAACTTACATGGCCCCTTTCATCCCGAATCTGTCTGCTATGTCAGAGCCTCTGAGGAACCTCCTTAAGAAAGACACTGACTTCCAGTGGTCTCCTTCCCACAAGACAGCTTTCGATAACATCAAGCAGTCAATCTGCCGTGAGGTGTCATTAACATACTTTGATCCTGACAAAGAAACGGTCATCCAGGTAGACGCATCTCTTCGAGGTCTCGGAAGTGCGCTAGTGCAAGCAGGCAAGGTTATTGCATTCGCATCCAGGGCACTCACAGACACTGAGAAACGTTACGCAAATATTGAGCGTGAGATGCTTGCTGTTGTTGTTGCTTGCGAGAAATTTCACTCCTACATATTTGGCAAGAAATTCACAGTGGAGTCAGATCACAAGCCCCTCGAAATGATTCATTTGAAGAATCTAACAGCTGCACCCCCAAGACTTCAGCGAATGCTGCTCAGGATACAAGGATATGACATGACAATCAAATACAAACCTGGAACTGAAATGCTCCTCGCTGACCCAATGTCAAGACTCAATCCCTTACCCAGTGAAGAATCGTTGAACCTACAGGAAGTGTGCCTGGTGCAATTCTCTGATGCCAGACTGGACACCCTCAGACAAGACACCTCATCAGATCCTGAACTTTCAGCTCTTCGAGAAACCATCTACTTTGGATGGCCTGAGAAACAAAAGCAAGTTCCAGCCCATTTGAGGAAGTATTGGGCATATCGAGATGAACTGTCAATTGAAAATGGCCTAATTCTCAAAGGAAACAGAGTAATTATCCCTAAATCTCAAAGAAGTAACATCTTAGAGAGAATACACCAGGCCCACCAAGGTGTTGAAAAGTGCCAGCTACGAGCAAGGTCATGCGTTTTTTGGCCAGATATCAACAAGGACATTGAGACCAGAGTGCAAAAATGTGAAGTTTGCCAAGAAAGTCAGAACACACAAGCCAAAGAGACATTAGAGCCACACGAAGTACCCACAAGGCCATGGCAGGTTATTGGAACCGATTTGTTCTCATGGGATGGGGATGAATATCTACTCCTGTGTGACTATTACTCCAAGTTTCCAATTATCAAGAAATACCACGTGGACAGTCCACAGGCAGCACCGTTGTCAATCTTACAAATGTGTTTTCAGAACAAGGAGTACCAGAAGTCATAATATTCAGACAATGGCCCACATTATGACTGCAAAAGCTACAAGGAATTCTCCAAGGAATGGGGTTTCCAGCATATTACGTCAAGTCCACGATACCCACAATCCAATGGATTCATTGAACGACAAGTTCAGACTGTCAAACACACTTTAGACAAGGCTAAGAAATCTGGACAGGACCCACACATGTCATTGCTCTGTCTAAGATCCACCCCTGTTGACTCACAGCTTCCGTCCCCAGCTGAATTACTTTACCAGCGCAAGCTCCAATCTAACCTTCCCATCAGAGTAGGAAATCAGATACCAGACAAGGACAAGATTAACCAGCGGCTAACGGAACGCCAACAGCGAATGAAGTACTACCATGATAGGAGTGCAACTGATCTAAGTCCCCTGACAGTTGGGCAACCTGTGCATGTACAGGACCAAGCAACTAAGAAATGGCACCCAGGTACTATAAGCTGCACGAGACCAGAACCCGTTCATATGAAGTGAAGACCCAATCTGGTTCAGTACTTCGTCGAAATAGACGACACCTTCGCCCAGCAAGCACAGAAGTGATTACGACGGAACCCTTGGACGAGCCTGCAACTGTGGAGTCTGGTGAACACTCAACTGAAGAGCTCCATAATGTTCCAGAGCCTATCGGGACATCTCACAACTCAGCGCCCAACCCTTCACGAGATATCGTTGCCAGTCCAGGAACCCCCAGTGGCAATCAGAGCTCGGGAACATACCGGACCAGGAGTGGACGTGCAGTTATCAGACCCACTCGTTTTACTGAATAACCTAGTTTAACTTTGATCCCATTTTGTAACCATGTGACTTTGGTTCCAATCAATAGCATGTTGTTCAAGTTCAGCTTTTTTCATACTCTTTCGAGTCTCAGAGGATCACGGATATTGCCTTTCTAGATATTGACTGCAGATGGACAACTTCGTTGTCAAAGACTTTGTATGGGGTTCCCAGTTTATGAAACATTTGTTGAGACTTTAGGAATTTATACGTTCAGTTGTAGTCCTTTGTTGAGTTGCTATAGTTTATGTTTTGTATGGGAGGGGGATGTCACAGTATGCGCGATCATACGCTAAGGGACTGGGTCTAGTTCGGGTTGCATCATTAGCGCTCCGCCATCTTGTAAGTGTACATGTGTTCACGAGTAAAGTCTTGTTCGTGATTTACCTCGTTTTCTGGCAGTCTTCATTGGTGATATCTTAACATTAGTTAGGTGTCCCCAATTAGTTTACGCGGTATATGTAAGCTAGATCTACCTGATACATTAATAAAGTTATTAATTGATTATTGATTGATTGATTGATTGATTGGTTGGCTGGTGCTGGGTCAGTTTTTCTTCAGTTATTAGCATGCAAACGAGATGGTGGAGGAAAGACGTCGGAAGTGGTGTGTATTTAGTGCAGCTGAATATTTAAATAATGAGGAAACATAGGATACGACGTAACTTACGAAAGAATCATAGAAGACAGACCACTGGGATAATACGTGTTATCATTGCTAGGTCAGGATTTCCAACCGGGTACTTAACAAGAAGATCTTGCTTGCGTTCAGTTTTGTCGTTTATATGATCATAGCAGGTTTGTACACCGACGGTCTTATATTCCGCTCTGAAACTTTTACTTTCAACAAAAGTAATTTCTTGTTGCTCTTGTCAATATCCACCACAAAACCACTATAATGCAATGAAATTACACCATATTAGTGTTGATAATTTCTTCAGTGTTTATTTTACTGCTACTATTGACAACTGTCTAAGAGCTCAGTCATAATGAACGAGATGGCATGTTTGTGATCCATGAATGTGAAGTGTATTATGGCCAAAAGCGGGAGGAGCGCCGCTACAGACAAAATGTGAACGACGGCCATGTGCTCAACTCAACTTTTAATCAACCCATAATATGCAACTCAACAAACAACATCACCTGATGTCACGCAATACATTACATCTTTTCCCCCCTTAGGTCAAAAACACGGTCTCAAACAAGATCAGTTTGTTGTTCACTGTTCTCAGGGGATAACTCATGAAAACTAAAACGAAATCAATGTTCAGTCACATAGTCTTTCAAATACTCTGGAGCCCTTCTAGTGCGCTGAGATCTCCTTAGTAACACTGGTGGAGACATTGGGTGTTCAGCCGGCAATCCTGTGTTTGGCTCATCTTCTACTACTTCCTCAGTGGCAAGTCTCCCTGGTTTTTCCTCAGCTGCGTCCGATACCTGGATGGGCTCAGCCTGCATTGCAACATCAGGCACATCGTCATCCCCATTCACCCCGGTGGCAAATCGTTTAAGGAGGTGATCAACATGTCTTCGGGTCACCACCCCATTTTCATACTTAACGGTGTATGACAATGGACCAGTTCTACTTTCAATGTGTGCCTTCTTCCACTTAGGCCCAGGACTAAAATTCTTCACCAGAACGCTATCTCCCTCCGAAAATTGTCGCTCTTTCTTGGTATTATCATGGTGTACCTTCTGTGCCCCTTGTTGGGTTTCCACGCGATGCCTAAGTTCTGGTCGTATTAGGTCCAGCCGGGTTCGTAGGCGGCGGTTGAGCAGCAACTCAGCTGGTGTTACTCCGGTAGTTGTTTGGGGCGTTGATCTATATGCCAACAAGAATCTACTAAGTCTGGTGTGCACGGTACCACCAGATCCCTCCAACTTCTTCATCCCCTCTTTGAAAATACGGACAGACCTCTCCACTAAACCGTTAGACGAAGGATGTCTAGGGGCTGTTTTCACATGCAAAATTCCATTCCTGGCCATAAAGTCTGCAAATTCTTCACTGGCAAATCCTGAACCATTATCTGAGACAACCATTTCAGGCAGCCCATGATTGGCGAAAGCTTGGCGGAGTTTCTCAATAGTTGCAGTTGCACCAGTGCTGGATGTTGGATATACTTCAATCCACTTGCTGTAAGCATCGATCACAATCAGAAATAACTGTCCCATAAATGGTCCAGCATGGTCAATATGTATCCGAGACCAGGGCTTTTCCGGCCACTCCCAAGGATGAAGGGGGGCTGTCGCGGGTGCCGCACTCTGTAACTGACATACTTGGCAAGATTTAACCTTTTCCTCAATATCTCTATCCAGCCGAGGCCACCAGAGATAACTGCGTGCCAGGTTTTTCATCCTTACGATTCCAGGATGGGCAGTGTGTAGATCCTCTAGCAGCTGTTGCTGCCCCCGAACTGGTACGACCACACGGTTCCCCCACAGAATACATCCGTTATGGGTGCTTAGTTCATCTCTTCTTATGTAGAAAGGCTGCAGGCCTGGGTCAGGACATTTGTCACCCCAACCTTGCTGAACTTTCTTGAGGACCTGCTGTAGCACTGGATCTGAGGCTGTCCAATCAGCAATGTCGTCCGCACACACAGGTAGAGCCTCCAACCGATCCATCAAGAGTATGGTTTCACCAGGTACTGGAACCTCAACTACTGTATCTGACAGAGGTAAGCGACTAAGGCCATCAGCATTTCCATGTTTAGATCCTTCACGGTAAGCCAATTCATAGTCATAGGCTGCTAGAAGTAGAGCCCACCGTTGAATTCTTGGGGACGCCATCGCCGGTACAGCTTTGTCTGCCTTAAACAAACCCAAAAGGGGCTTGTGATCTGTGAAAATCTTGAATGTCTGTCCATACAAATACTGGTGGAACTTCTTGATTCCAAATATCACTGCAGCTCCCTCCTTATCTAACTGAGCATAATTTCGCTCGGCCGATGATAATGTCCTCGAGGCATACGAGATTGGTTTTTCTTTTCCATCAATGATGTGAGAGAGAACCGCTCCAAGTCCATAAGGCGAGGCATCACAAGAGAGCACAAGTTCCTTACTAGGGTCATAGTGAACTAAGAGATCTGAGGAGTTTAACAGGCCCTTAGCTTGGTTAAAAGCCTCCACCTGTCTTTTATCCCAGGTCCATTTGCAGTCCTTAGAGAGGAGTTCATGTAGGGGAGCCAAGACAGTAGACAGATTTGGTAAGTAGCAGGCATAATAATTCAACATCCCCAAGAACGCTTGGAGCTCTTTGACATTAGTGGGTGCAGGAGCTTCATGGATGGCTCTCACTTTGCCTTCCACCGGTTGTATTCCACTTCGGTTTATGCGATGTCCCAGATAAACCACTTCTCCTTGTAGGAAAACACACTTCTTCAGCTTTAGGTGGATGCCAGCCTTGTCTAATCGTGCCAATACTTCTTTTAAATGTTTCAAGTGATCGTGTCTTGTCTTGCCCGTCACAAGGATGTCATCAATCCGGACTACTACTTGCGGTATTCCTTGGAGGAGACTTTCCATGGTGCGCTGGAAAATGCCTGGAGCTGATGAGATGCCAAATGGGAGACGCTTGTATCGGAAGAGGCCCTTATGGGTGTTAATGGTTGTATATTTTTGGGACTCCTCGTCTAACTCCAATTGTTGGTAAGCTTGGCTTAGATCCAGCTTCGTAAATTCTGTACCTCCCCCTAAGGTTGCATACAAATCTTCGATTTTGGGAATGGGGTAGTTGTCTAACTTGGCTGCTTGATTGATTGTTTGCTTGTAATCCCCACAAATTCTGATAGTGCCGTCCTCCTTAACAATGGGAACAATTGGTGTGGCCCACTCTGAGAATTCAACTGGTTCTATAGTTCCCTCTTTGACAAGTCGATCCAATTCGGTTTCAATTTTTTCACGCAGGGTGTAAGCTACCGGCCTGGCCTTAAAAAATCGTGGCTTCTCTGAAGGATCGATGTAAATTTTTGCCTTTACTCCTTCCACTTTCCCCAGACCCTCTTGAAAAACAGTTGAATGTGCTTCCAAAATCGCATTCAATTCCTTATCTATGGTGGTTAAATTGAAAATCGCACTCCAGTCTAAAGAAATATGCTGAAGCCAGTTCCGGCCTAACAAACACGGGCCCTCTCCACTAATTACCACTGCTGGTAAGTTGCCTTTAAACCCATTGTATTCTACTTCCAACTCACATTCCCCCACTACAGGGATAACCTCCCCTGTGTACGTACGCAGAACTGTATTCACACTGTTCAATTTCAACACTTTACCTGACTGGGACAAAGTGTGAAAAGTTTTCTCATTGATAACTGATGTTGAGGCTCCAGTATCAATTTCCATGCTTACATTCACTCCGTTAATAAGCACTGTCACTTTGTAAGGGTTTTGGCGTTTACTTGAATTCACACAGAACAGTTGATCATATACATCCTCCCCCCGAGCCTCTTCATCATAAACATTACCAACATCTTCTAACTGGTGTAAGTTACCTGACCGCTGCTGACCTGGATATCCCCTCTGATTACCTCTGTTTGGCTGAGGGCTTTGATTCACACCTCTCGACTGACTTCTAATGCGGTTTGGACATCTCTCGGCGATGTGGCCTTTTTGCTTGCAATAAAAACAGTTCAGTTCCTTAAACCTGCAAGTTTGTGCACTATGATTTCCTCCACACCTAAAACAAGAAGACTTGTACTGCATGCTTCGTCCATCCACACGTCTCGTTCCATCGGTTGTTCCATCCCCTTGTAAAGTCACCTTGTTGACAGCCTCCGACTCCTTCGATTCCTGAAGCACGGCCATATTTTTGGAAGTAACTTCCATTGAGGTTGCGATCTCATATGCCTTCGCAAATGTTAATTCCTTCTCTACCAGGAGACGTCGCTGTATTTTCTCGTCCCGAATTCCGCACACAATCCTGTCCCTAAGCATCATCTCAAGAAAATCTTTATACTCACAATGTTCGGCCAAATTCCTCAGCGCCGCCACAAAATCTGCCACTGATTCTCCTTCGTTACGAAAACGGTTGTTGAACTTAAACCTTTGTACAATTTCAGAAGGTTCGGCGCTAAATGATTCTGAATAAGCTTCACCAGCTCCTGGTACGACTTTTCTTTAGGTTTGGCCGGAGCTAAAAGATCGCACATCAGCTTGTAAACCTTGCTTCCACATACACTTAAAGGAATCGCACGCCGTTTCGCTTTGTCATCTCCGGACTCATCACCAATACCATTTGCATCAAAATAATGTCCTAATCGCTCTGTGTAGTGTTCCCGTGTTTCAGTGTTCTCCTCAAATGCATCTACTCTACCAAATAAAGTCGCCATTTTAGGTCCTCGTCGCCAAATGAAGTGTATTATGGCCAAAAGCGGGAGGAGCGCCGCTACAGACAAAATGTGAACGACGGCCATGTGCTCAACTCAACTTTTAATCAACCCATAATATGCAACTCAACAAACAACATCACCTGATGTCACGCAATACATTACAGAATGTAAACTTGGATTAGATTTTCCACGGATCGTACTGAAATCCTTGGTTGTGAGATACTTCCCCGACATGAGAAAAAAAATTCTTGTGGAGGGAAAATGCGCAAACTGTAGTTGAATCCATTTTAAGATAAATGGGATGGCAGCTCAAGGATATCTACAGAAACAAGATGGATCAACTGATCTGATTGTCAACAATAAAACGAAACAATGAAATGGATTGTTAAAAAAGAAACGATCTTTGTTCAGACGGTAGCGTTGTTATCCTTAAAAGCCTTTAGAGGTGGAACTATGATATGCCGGAAAGAAGTACCATTACCATTCTCCACACCCAGCCACCCCCCCCCCCCCCCCCCCTATCTCACCACCACCCACACTCTTTTTGCAAGGGGGTGGAAGAAAAATGTGTTTTCTAACCATTAATTAACCTTTAAAATTTCTTTTTTTGCTACTGGTGCTGTTTCGAGGTGTTCTTTACAGCAAAACAGGGAGAAATAAGTACGGAACATTATATGTGGTTTTTAAGAGAAAAAAACTGTCTTGACAAGGTTTTCATTGACAGATGACCCCCATCAGATGGACCTGTAACGTGATATCTGTTAAAAAAACACACACACAAAACACAGCATTCAACGAAGGAAAATCGAATATATGCAGCGCTACAGTCAAGTTGATTGAAGCTTGGGGCTTTTTAAGACTTCGATAAGTAAACGCAACTTATAACATCTCGTCTGGCAAAATTTCAGTTAAATAGGAGTTAAGGTTTAAATAGGGTGGTTTATATTTTTGACATTTACATGTAACTACCCAGACCTCAGACCCGTAAAATTGAGACCCTCTGGATGTATCAAAAGCTCACACTCGAAAAACTCACTTTCTGCATGTCAGGAAAACCCAGGACGCGAAAATTATGACAACATTTTTCAGAGCGTGCTTACCAAGGATTGTTTTTAGGAGTCCTGTTTACTGTTCGTCGATACAATGTCATAGGCAGAATTTCCAGAGAGAGGGAGAAAAACATCCCGAGGTGATAAGCCTGCAGCACAGGCGTAATTTTTTGCGTATTTAGGCGAACAGAGGCGAAAATACGCCAAAAATATTACGCCTGTTCCGTAGGCTAAAGGTGATAGATTCCTCTGCTCAGATCACGGAAATAATACCCAGCATTCGAATGATTGTTTGGTTGCTTTATCAGTATAAATCAAATTTATCAAATTTATTTTATGCTTAGTAGCCATTTGAGCCAAGTTTAGTTACAATGGCGCGAGGTGCCTTGCGTGACGTTTCGGATATTTTTTTTCCGTGGATCCTCAGTGCTTCGATTAATTCTGCTAAATTCAGAAGAGATTTACGGGTCTGAGTTCTCGAGACACCTTAAAAGCCTTTGAATCAGCAAAACACTATCTCAAGCTTCACAGCAAGTGGTCGCAGGTCAATTGCGTGCGCGGGCTAATAAAGGAAGGAAATGAAACAAAAAAACAGAAGGTGTACAAACCTGCGACGATACAATCGACAACAGTGAACGTAAGAAAGATCGTGACCCAGCAAAGATTACACGTATTGAGATGTTTATATAAGTGGTCTGTCCTTTATGATCATTTCGTTGGCCGGAGATAGCAGGGAAGTTTCGTCGTAACCTATGTTTCCTCATTGTTTTCATCCAGCTACACCATGCAAATTAGACACCACCTCTGACGTCTGTACTCCACTATCTCGTTTGCATGCTAATAATTGAAGAAAAACTGACCCAGCACCCGCACTGCTAGGCGACTTTTCAGATCCGAAAAAAACAGTTAATGTTTTCAAAACCATGGAGAAACCTTCAAGTGAGATCGAAATTGCGGCCCAGTCGTCTAACCTTTTAATCTGTAACGCGTCACGCCTTCCGAAAACGAGAAAATCGATGTAAACAAGACGTTTGCAGTAGTCCCAAAATTAAATTTTGGGTGAAGCTTTGCTCACTGTTAACTTGCAGTTTGCTCTACATAAAAGCAAAAAAAGGCAGCGAACTGAGGATCCAGTTTGTTTTTGCAGCGTGACGTTAAAAATAGAATTTTCGCGGGAAAATTTAGTCTTGATAATGGCAAGAATTTGGCGAGTTTGAAATGTTTGAATAAGTTAATCCCGATGTCACAGCTTAAATATTCTATTTTGCAGTCCAGCTAACTATTTTGTGCAGATCTTTCAGCAAATCATGGATAACAAGCGCAGAAAGTCGGAATAAGGTGATATTCTTCGCTAAACATTTGGCGGGAAATATGTCTGACCAATGATTTTTTTTGGACTTTGCGAGACCAATTACTCCGATTTGCTTGTAGATACCAATTTTAACTAAACTGGATATTGATATCAGTGTAAAAGACTATCAGAAAATCGTCTTTTTGTGGAAATAAACTGCCGCACTTTTGAAAAACGACTCGCTGAAAATGGCTAAAATTTAGGTCACGCTCCTTAACGATTCGGCGATGATATTTGGCACCTCGTGAAAACCGTAGAATTAAAGTGAAAAAATTCAAATATATCTCAGTCAACTAATAAGGGGCCAAATATTATCGCACGAAAATAAGAGTTTCTGGAATATGTACGAAGTATCTTTTAGGCTCACCTAAAGTTGGCCGAAATTTCGGCCATTTTAGACCGCTTGAGAGGCCAAAATCATGATGAGGTAATATCTCGAAGAAAAACGAACGCCTACCTCGGCAAATATCATGGTTGTTAATCTTTTCGGATAGCTTTTATACTGTGAAAAGATGAAGGTAAACGGCCGACCTCGATCTTTTGGTTCTGCCCGGTTTTCTCTGACAATGACACTTAACTGATAACCTGGCATTCATAACTATTTCAGATTGTTTCAGGTTGTCAGTTACCCTTATGTTTTAAATTAATTATTGTTTCACTGTAATTTAATCTAATTTAATCTAAATAAGGGATGAATAAAGGTGTTGTTGTTGCTAGTGTGTAAACGATAAAACCAACCCGGTACTAGAAACGTTCTGGATTTGTCATGAGTCCGGAACAATTTCTTCTAGAGTTAACCTAGTCTTAGTGACTTCAACCAATAACTGCCCTGAAATTTTGAACGTGTATTTTTGTACTGTCGCGCCGCCAAAAGTAAAAATTGTAGCCAATAAAAAAAAAAAAATTAAGTCGAGAAGCTGCATGGGACATGAAACGTGATTTATATGTATATACAATCTCAAAAAGATTTAGATCTGTGCGGTTTTTCGTTTGCGCGCTATTCGAAAAAGTGTTTCACTCAGATTTATCAAGCTTTTTACGGAGATGACGTGTTAGTGCCCTTCTCAGGAGCAGCAACATCGCGAAGAGCAGTGACAGAACCATAGCAATAGCAGTTAGGATTTTCCTGAATAGCGTGGATGTGGTCGACTATGCGAAAGCTTTTCACACCGTTATCCGAACGTGTTTCTGGCAAAAACTATACGGAGGTTTTAGCAATGACGACGGCGACGCCGAAGACGACACCTTTTAAAAGTATTTATATTTGACCTTCAAATTTCACAACAGTGTGGATCTGTTCAGTACGCCTACCGGTCCAAAACCTTACCCAGGCAAAATATGTAATGAAAGCGTATCAACGAGAAATTTGCCATTGCGGTACAAGCTCCCCAAAATGCGTCGGACTTTGTCATTTCACATTTTTGTTTTGTAGGGCACGGCAAAGAAATGTACAAAGATTCAAAACGCACGTGCAGAACCACTGTTCTGCTTATTAAAAACTCTTGTTTGGTGACGTTCTCGTTGCCGTCGCCGTCGCCGTCGCCGTCGCCGTCGCCGTCGTGGTTTGCAAAAAAAATGCAACAGAGACGCATTTACAATAGTGACTAGCCCATACGTATGAGCCAAAAAATGGATCGATGCTTGATGTTTAATTTCTTCGATGAAGAAAAGGCTCTAGTCAATGTAGTGATGGCGTGAGCGAAGAGAATTTACATTTTGATATCCAAAGTTAACAAGTTGTTTTCCTTTTTCTCGTCGTGGTGTTTTCTAAAAGAAATAGAAAACATGTACTAAGTGTTTCTATCGAGTTATACAAACACTCGTGAAAGTTTGGGAGAACTCGAAAAAGCTGTGGAAACACTCGCCTGCGGCTCGTGTTCCCACAGCATTTCTCGTTCTCCCAAACTTCCACTCGTGTTTGTATAACTCGATAGAAACACGATACATGTTTTCTATTTCTTAAATTTATATGCCTTCCTCTAGGAGCGAGCAACGGGAACCAAATCCTCATCTAAATTAGTTACTGGTGTATAGTGCCTAAAAACTCTCCTGTTGTTCAAGCTTGTGGACCCCAACTGCACTTATACCAATAAAATTCGCTAATATTCAGCTATCTTAAACACACGCTTAATAAATAACACATCTTTATCTCGTACGCTGTTACGTCAAGTCTTAAAATAAAGGTGAACAGGTGTCTTTGAAACGTATTAAATTTCAGAAATTTTAATTTTCACATCAGTGTTTAGAAGTTTCTCGAACTAACAGCCTGTGACATTATGGAAACCTGGTTTTGGATTCTTGGTTGGTCTCTTTCCATCCTAGCGATAACTGGAAATGGATTTATTATCTTTCTTGTTTGTAGCAAACGACAGCTTCGCACTGAAACCAACGCGTTTGTGGTTTCATTGGCAGTGGCGGACTTCTGTGTTGGGGGTGTTGTTCCATCAATGTTCTTCTGTGAGATGGCAACTGAGTGCACACGACAACAACTGAACTGGATAAGGTTTCCAAGGTTGCTGTTCAGCTACGCGTCAGTGATGAACCTGTGCAGTTTAGTAGTGGATAGATACATTGCAGTTGTCAAGCCTTTCAAATACTTGACTTTCATGAAGCGTGGCCGTGTAATTCAAATGGTTTTCTTATCTTGGGCAGTCCCGCTTGCCCATAGAATTTTTTTCTCGCTAAACAGGTTTATTTTACAAAGACCTCATTTCAGGGACTTTCTTTTTTGGGTAGCAGTGATATTTTTTGAGCTTCTTCCCTGCTTTATTTTGATAGTGAGCTTCGCATTCATGTTACAAGTTCTTTGCAAGCACCAGCGTGCCGCCCGCATCAGAGAAAAACAGTTACGCTTCAATCATCAACGCGCTTCGTTTAATATTCAGGAAAAATCCGCGGTCAAAATAATGGCAGTTGTTATAGGCTTGTTTTTACTATGTTATGGATTATATATTCGCTGTTCGTTAGTAGTAATTTTCAAAAACGGTGTGTGTAATGATGAGGAATATAAATTACCTCTGTTAGTCTTAAACTCCGCCATTAATCCTGTAGCTTACGCTTTCTTCAAGAGAGACATCAAGAAGGAGATTAAAAGACGTCTATGTGATACCATCGTAAAAGAGCGAAACAAAATTGAACCTGTTGACAATGGAAATCGACATCCCAGTTATATCTTGTGAAGAGTTTTTGTTTTTCAGTTTCATCCCGGAGCTAGAATTGCTTTAATTCTTGAAGAGGACAAAGAATAAAAGTTTGTAATCGTCTCGATTTG
>JAHPZR010013136.1:32500-56842 GCA_019787425.1 Platygyra sinensis
CGGATCGAAATGCATCAATCACAGCTGCTGGAAACCAACCAATCACAGCCAAGCATCCTGCTTAAAAGGTCACGCGTAACCAGTCCACCTCATCGCCTGATGAAGATTATCAGTATATGCAGTCGAAAGGTCGCGATCTACATCATATTAAGCAACCACATCGTCAGACAAACGAGCATACCTGATTATTATTAAAAGTTAATGTTAACCCGCATGGCTAACGTTGCTACCAATGCATTTTTCACTCCACAGACCATGATGTCATCTCACAGAGAGGGAGCCGGAGTTTTAAAAACGTTCAGCTACGGAGGCCCACGAGACTCTATTGCTATGATACTTCTTCATACAAAGATTTCAGCAGAAGAGGTAGCGGCCAAGAAACTAGGTTAAAAGGTGACAAAACATCAACTCTATCTGTAGGCGAGTACTTTTTACAAACAATGATACCACGCTATAATGCTGCCTGATCAATGTATCTAATTTAATCGTGTTTGGTTATAACAATAACTCTCATATTTTTTTTAGATGATACCAAAGCTCATCCCATCATATTCGCCACTTATCATGCAATATATTAAAAGCGTTTTCAAAGTCTGGTGAATAGCACTCAGTCCATATTCTCTGGCAATGCCCCTATATTGAACACCGCCATATTAGTCACGTAGTTTTCTGGCTCAGTACACGCTATGTCAATAACTTATGTAGTGTCAATAGGCCTGACTGTAGAGGCTTTTTAGTAAAACCCAACGCCTGTTTTCAGCTGTTGAACTTTTAGTTTGCCAGTGACTTAAGTTGACTATGGCAGGTTAATGCATTTAATGTGTTCTCGACAGAAGCCACAGGAAGCTTTAGACATAAAAGAACTAGATGTTTACCCTCATTGCCAACATGAGTGCCCATTAAATAGTCGCGTTAACGTTTTTCAACAATGTGCAATAATAGTTAATATCTCATTTAAATACGACATCCAAGCTGAGCAGATGTTTATTTTATAATTAAAATTAAGATTTTCACGGCAGTGTTGAGTGAATAATCGAAACCTGGTTTTGGATTCTTGACTGGTCTCTCTCCCTCCTAACAGTAGCTGGAGATGGATTTATTATCTTTCTTGTGTGGAGCAAACGGCAGCTTCGCACCAAAACCAACGCATTTGTGGTTTCACTGGCAGTGGTGGACTTTTTTGTCGGGGCGAGCGTTGTTCCACCTATGTTCTTCTGTGAGATGACAACTTGGTATAACCCACAATCTTAGTGGATATCTTTTGTTAGGTGGTTGTTCGGGTACGCGTCCGTGATCAACTTGTGCGTTTTAGTACTGGATCGGTACATTGCAGTTGTCAAGCCTTTAAAATACTTGACCGTTATGACACGCCGTCGTGTAATTCAAACTGTTTCGCTGTCTTGGGGAATTCGAGTTGCCTACAGCATATTTTATGCACTAAACTGGGGAATTTTGAAGTTTCTCTGGTGTTTGACATCGTATTCTGGTTTGATGTGATATTTCTTGTTTTCTTGTTTTCTCGTTTTGATATTTTGCTTTGCATCAATGTGTCGTGTTGTTTGTAAACACGATCGAACATCGTGTACCACAGCAAAACAGTTACGTTTCAACCATCGTGTTTTTTGTAAAATCCAGGACAAATCAGCAATCAAATTAATGGCAGTTGTTATAGGCTTATTTTTATTATGTTATCTTTACCTTTGTTGTACGTTAGCTTTTATTTTCGAAAACGGCGAATGTAATGATGAAGAATACAAATTACCTCTGCTAGTTTTAAAGGGGCTCAGTCACCGTTACACGGTTTGAAAAGTTTAGCTAAACTTTTCAATTTCGTTGTTTGTAATCCGTGTCAATCTTCTCCATCCTTAACCATCCTTGTTCCTTTATGGTTTATTATCATCTCTTTGATGTTATTCTATCTTTGTAAAGTGCTATTTTCAGGTTTCCTTCAATTTCAAGGTAATTTTTTCTATGCTCAAAATAACTCAAAATACCGTGACTGAGCCCCTTTAAACTCCACCAACAATCCTGTAGCTTCACAGGCTCCCCAAGCTCTAAATACGTGGTGTATGCGACAGCTTGTGTATATAGAGAATTGTATGGGAAAATCACCGATCGTAAAAAAAATTGTGTAAATAACTATCTCATTTGAAATAAAGTTTTCCTACCTCAAATGTATCGCGAACTTGTCTCTTGTGCCGATTTTAGAGCCATTCTGACCCCGTTTAGTAAGTTATTTGAAACCGTTACTCCTCCTTCTAAGAGAATGGAAAGGTAGACCACTCCATGCATCGCTGGCCAGACGTCACTCCACAAATTGCTTTCTCCTCAACAGGAAAAGTCCCGAATCGTAATAAAAATAGCAGTTCCATAAAGCCCAATAAATTTCACTCCAAAAGCGTGTTTTTCGGCGGTCGAAAGACTCGTGACGAACGAAAAATTTGCTTTAAAATTCACTTCTTCGGCTTTCCTAGACCCTTGTGACCCGCCATGAGATGACGGCCGCTCGCAACGTGTTTTATGCTCAACTCTGATTGGCCCATTTGAATTTGAGCGCGCATGGACAACACGACCCTCCCGGGCCGGAGGGAAACGTACATTTTGTCGCGAATCTCCCACTAGGGCTCCCAAGGGCTATTTTATGACCCCTGCATGTATAGTTAACAACTATTCACCTAAGTGGAGGTGGCTAGCCACCGACACTGAGTTGAATAGCTGTTTTAGTATATAATAAAACAGTGAGATAATATACACCACAAAAAATTAATATGGATGACTTCTTCACTTGTCACGGATGCAAACCGGGACGCCATTTTTTCTCAAGGTGCTCGGAGGTAAATAGCACAGGATATACGGAGTTTGACGAGCAAATCAGCGTGCGCGTTTAACAGGATCCACTGTTTTAGTATATACTAATTAGCAATAGCCAATCACAGCTACTGTATGTGAACATTTAAAATTTTGTGGTTCACTTAGGATATGTGTAAATACGTCATTCCTCGTAAAAACGAAAGACGAAAAACCCGAAATTAGCAAAACACGACGGCAACAGCAACGGCAACGTCGGCAAACAAAAGGTTTAATGAGCAGAACAACAGCTGTGCACGTGCACGTGCGTTATCAATCTTTGTACATTTCGTTGCCGTTGTCTGCCAAACAACAACTGGAAATGACCAAGTTTTGCGTATTTTCGAGAACCTAGTCCACGACAGCAAAGATTTTGGATTTCCTTATGGAAATGATCACTGCCTTGCATATTTTGTTTGAGCAGGTTTCTAGACAGATTTGCGGTCTGAAGGCATGCAAAGTTAAATGGTTTTAAGCATAAGCCGCCGTTGCTTTTTCCCGTACTTTTTTTGCATGCCTTTAATTTAACGAATTTTTTTTTGACTTTCTTAAAAATAACGTTTCCTGAAGATAATTGAAAATAGTGGGTAAGGAATTCTTTAAAAGGATAAAAATTTGTCCAAAATTAAATTGAAATTAAAAGGCGTGCGTCATTTACAGCAGCTGTTGTGCAGGAACAGCTGTATATTGAAAGAGAAACTGAAACAGACCGGGAAAGAATTCTATTTATCAATGAAGACAATTCCTTTATTGTGAAAATATGAAGTGTTTTCTTAATATGAAAAATATTGGTATTTAGCTTAAATGTAACACACAACGCAAAGGGACCATTCGTCAGTCATTTCGGCTCTTTTTTGATCAAGTATAATATGATATGAAACTAGCTTAGCCAATTAAATGTCATTTGTCACCAGTCTAAAGGGACTTGGAAACCTTCAAATGAAATCAACACGGTGCTGTCACTCTTTGTCCGGTGAAGACAGCAATTTTTTTCTGCATTTATTAACAAAAAAAGAAACCGAACGCTTTTTTAAAGCAACGAGCGTGTGCAGTGGTGGTTCAAGAAGACCTTCCGATTTCTTTATTATTCCAGATATGAATAAAAATGTTTTAGCAGAAGCTGCTGCTGTTTTTCCAGAACCTTTCTTGCCGGCCTTTCATTTAACTTACTTAATATTTTTAAATATTAATTTACTTTGATTTTTTGGTCTTTCGTGAAAATTACATTTCGTGAAAACATTTAACAATAGTGAGTATAAATTTCTTTAACAGGACAAAAGTTGTTGAAAATTAAATAGAAATTAGAACGCTTGTGCTATTTATAGTAATTGTTGTACAGGAATAGCTGTATATTGAACGAGATTTGTGAGGGTCGTGACCCATAATCCCCCTAGAGTTGTAATTCCCATAAACCCTTGCGATATAGTGTGATAAAAAAAGAAAGCACATGGTCGAAACTGTTGAGTGTGTTTGTGGATTAGTTCGCTGTTTCCCACTCGAGTGCTGTCGAAATCCTGCCCTTGAAGCTTTATCGGCGAGTGAGTAACAAAATTGGTGTTTCCGGCCGGGCAGTTCAGCCGATAGAAGGAAAGAACTCCGTTGTTAAGGCGTCCAAATACCAGCCGATGTCATCGAGTGATGCAAATATGGCCGCACGCCCAAGTAAACTGTTCTGGTGAAGCCGATGCAACCAAATAGACGAGGTAAGAGACTAAGAAACTGTATTGTCGAGTAAAGTGTCACAATAAAAGTTCAAGTAAGAAATGGCGGAGGAGCTTCAATTAAGAATCCACACGGAACTGTGCAAAGCGACCGTAGAAAATACCAAGCTGGTTGCAAAGCATTTGAAGATAAATGAAGAGGAATTGAAGGACAAAACGAAGGTTTCAATCATCAATAAAATCACGAACGTTATCGAAAAAGGGTTAACAGGTGTGGAGGAAGAGGAAAAAGTGTTTTTTCTCCAAGCTATCGCTGAGATATTGGTTGACTGCTTAGACACTCCACCGCAACTCGAAGAGGTTAAAGAAGATAAGAGTGAGTTAATGTCTTTAAAGAAAGAAATCGAAGAGCTCATGCTTCTGCACAAACAGAAAACTACAGAATCGGAGAGTAAAGCAGATAGTGCGAATTCACAGTCAAGTGACGGCGCGTCATCCCCTTTGCATTCTTTGAATCCACGAGTGCACTTCAACGTCAGTTTAAGATTGCAGGCCAGATTGGTGATCCAGACCAAAAAGATAAATTGAATTACAGTTCATTGCGGAAACAAATTGAAATGGGTGTTGAACAAAAGTACAAAGAGCATGAGATTGTGGTTGGAGTGATTCGCGCTATCAGTCCTGGTTTAGTTTTAAGAAGTTATCTGGAATCCTTTGAGGATCTGTCACTTGACCGCCTGAAGAAGATTCTTCGCGTAGTCATTATGGGGTTAAGACAGGAGCCATAATCAGGGACGGAGACCGTAAGTCTCGGGATGCGCGTGGACCCATGATATGGGACAATTTTTCTATTTTTAGAACAAATTGCGCCATCCTGACGTCATATATCCGCGCTGATCCACGCACGTGTCTTGGGCTCTCGCGTGGATGTTGTCACGTTGTGTGATGAAATAGTGAGAGTTGCGAGATCCTCTTGCCGATTTTTCACAGCAATGGCAGGGAATCAGGCAGAGAAGAAGAAGCAGGACTCTTCTATGTACTTTTATGCTCTGATTTAATGGAAAAGGTGTGTTTTTCAGGGTCGAGAATTTCTTTAATTTCGCGCTGTGAATGAATAAAATCCGCTCGCCGGCTAGTTATACGCGTAAACTTTTGTGTTTGTTCTGTAGAGTTCTGTAAGAACACTGTTTACTCCGGTATCGAGCTGTCAATTTGTGAGTTTGCCAAACAATGCTTAATCATAACCAAAACCTGTTTTTGATAGTTTCTTGTTGTTTCTGCTCGTTTGGCTAGTTTGCAAAAGTTTTTGTCTGACGCGTACGAGTAGTTCATTTGCATGGTGCAGCGCGTGCTCTTTCAAGTCCGAGTCGGTGTTTTCAGATTGTCAACAAATCGTGAAAAAGGTTCGTTTCGTTGTCTTTTGTGCTGAGATACTACAACAATTTTCACTAACGTTCGCCAAAAGGCTACTAACATCATGTGTGTTTCTTTCATATAGTGAAACTTTACGCTGCGAAAATAAAATAGACAAGGAGTTTTAACTCAATCGAAATCTTTGTTCGAGTTTTGATTACAAGCGTCATCGTAACTTTTCTGATTATTTCTGCCGTTTTTACATATTTTCAGTAAGCTTTTAATATGTTCTCAAACATTAATCAACCTTAAACATTAGAGATATTGTATGAGTTCGATATACGTTTCACACCAAAGTGCGAAGTCCAATTTGTCACTAGCTTTGCAAAACACGCATCGGCGGGCGCTCTTACTCATCGACAACAAACAATTTATTGGATTTACACAAACAAAACTAAGCAGCATCTACGGACATAAACCTATTGTCACTTATTGGGCCTAAACGCCGCTATATCCAACTAGTTCTTTTTTCTTCTGTGTTATGGAAAAGCTGTTAATCTTCTTCATATGTGAAATTTAGATTGGAGTAATGTGCAGTTGTCGTAAAAGGAGCAGCGGAACTCAACTTGGTCAGAGATAAAAAGCGGGACATACCTAAATTAGGCACCGTCTTCACTCAGACTGGAGCAACTTACGGCGGAAATACTTAATCAAAATTCCAACAGCCATGAAGGCGTTGAGTGATGGGCCAAAAGGATCCAAAAGCATAAACGATTTCGGGAATTTCGGACGCCATTTCCCTTGCGCGACATCCGCGAAAATCCTCGCAACAATGTGCGCGCGTGTGCCGCAGGCGATGGCGCAATTTTGTTCTAAAAATAGAAAAATTGTCCCATATCATGGCGCCAACCCCGATACTAGAAATGGCGCGCGCTTACGGTCTCCGTCCCCGATTATGGCTCCTGGTTAAGAATACTGCAGAATTGTACCAGAGTTTAGCATCCATCTGTCAAAATGGGAAAAAAACACCTCAAGCATTCTTAATGCGAGCCCTCGACTTGAGACAGAAGATACTCTTCGCAAGCCAGGAAGGGGAAGACCCATTGAAGTATGATGCTGGTCACATCCAGCAGCTCTTTTGCAGAACCGTTGAGACTGGCTTCCAGGACGACAGCATTAGAACTAAGTTCCGCCCATTCTTAAGCAATCCATTGGTTGAGGATCAAGAACTAATTCATCAGCTTAACGTCGCAGTCACAGCTGAGGAAGAAAAGATAAAGAAACTGAAGAACCAATCAAAAGGCATTTCTCTTACAGTGTCGCAGATAGGTCAGGAATCACCAGAACCAACTAAAGTACCTCCTGGTTAAGTACCCACCCCAGAAAAGGACCCCAAGTCAACACAGGGAGCAGAGGAGTCCTATTTGACCGTATTGCTAGTTGAATTCACGGTACAATTGTAGCGCCAATCGATCTGTTAATTCAAATCGCTGTGCGTAATCGAACCGTAAACATGCGATCGTGTTACGCGTCGGTTGAAATCCTATCCTATCCTCACGTCGAATGCCGCATACAGCAGTCACTGTGGGCTAATCACTAGTGGTGACTAACAGTAAGAATAGAGACAAAGGATGAATTCAAACTAATTTCGGTGAAATTTTGAATCGTCCATAAATCTTTAAAACGTGAATAAAAATGCCTCATATCCACCAAGTGGTCTGGAAATATTATCCGCTCCACATTATAGAAAAGAAATAAATCAGAAAGCGCGTGAAATCTGACTTTTCGGCAACGATTGTTTGAGCGTTGTAAGTTGGCTTTCGTACAATGTGGATCGGAGGATACCGCTGACGGAAATACGTCATCAGCTATTTGATTTGTACCGCGTGCTGAGAGCGATGGCATGTGAAATCAACCGTTACTAATTCAAAACTCAAAACAGGTGATCGTTGTGTTATCATCCTGTATTATGTTGGAGTTAAACCGTTGCAGCAGCTATCCTCGATGATCGTAAAACAAAGCGAAAAACTCACCAATTTCTGTAGAGCTATTTGTTTTCCACTTTCAATTTTTTACAGCTACTCCAATCTTCTTCTTGATGCCGTTTTTCTCGAAGCGAGTTATCCACAACCTCGTTCCCAGGGTCTCTCATCTTACCGCCCCCTGAGGCGAGAGAGGAGAGACCCTGGCACACGCTGGTCACGTGTCTCCCAGAAACTGGGAGATGACAATTAACTTATTGAAGGGAAGGGTGGTCTAGTAATAATTTTGTCTATACTTAACCTACGGGAGTGCGGGATGTGGTTGTCACCAAAATAAACCAGGAACGATATGATGCTTTTATTCTGCAAATGCCGGCGAAAACCTCATCCATCATCTGATAAAGGAATATCAAAGTTGCTGTAGGTTGTGTGGTTCAATTAAGGACATTACATATTGTAAAAATCTCCTCAACAAGGCGAATGAAGAATTGCACGCTACGGCCCAGGCTGTGTATGGAAGATCTTCGACTCATCATTACCTCGGAATGAATTAAAACCAGGTCTACTGTGTAGGCTTTGCGAACGGCGATAAAACAGTTTTAGAGCAATCAGGGGATCAATGAAAGCCAAAGTTACTTCGAGAGGAGCGAAAGGGTGAAAAGATTTATTGGTGTCACCGCGCCGTCGGCCGTCCCCTAACTTTGCAGAGCGCGAACGACTCTTTGCGGTCTGCAAGCTAGCTGCATTTCGCCGTGCTTTCTCATATCAAAGAACTGGATTTATCTTCGACCGAAAGTCGACCGAAAGAAGGCTACAAAGAGAAAAAAATAATTTTATTACATGTATGTCAATAAATCAGTGTACGTGACTCCAACGGTTTGTGAGAATTGTGCACTCTTTTAATTTTCGTTCTCTGAAAGACTCTTGACCTTCCGTTGCTTCACGCGCGGTGTTTCTGAGAAAAGGAAACAACTGCCCTGTTAAGCGAAATGAAATTATAAGTATAGTGGAGCCGTTTGACTGCGTTATATTTTTGAAGTCTTTAGGTCGGCATGGTTTCCGATGTTAACTGCATGTAGTTTCTCAGAATTTGACACCTCTGTAATTTGCCTTACCGTGCTTATACTCTGACTACTTTGTTTAGGCTCGCCGTTCTATTGCAAGACATGCTTTGAGGTTTTTAGTACTGGTTCTCCAAGGACAAAGATTACGATGGTCCATGAAAATAATGCCTACTTTGATTCTGTTGTGACGCTGGGACCGGATATCAGTTGATTGGAACTGAAGGCACAGTGTGTTGCTTCTTGATCACGGATATTATATTATCTTCTTCCAACCAGATTTTCTTCTGAGACTGCTGTAGCTTTACTTCGAGAAAGCTATACAATTTCCTAGAAACATTGTTATGTTTTTTGAAACAATCTGAATATTCGAAATTTCATCCTGAAGGCTAAGTACTGCTAAACATCGCGGGTAAATGTCAGTCGCAGCACAGCGCGATACTTTGAATTCGATAAAGCTCAACGCGACAAATTGCCTGATTACAGAGGACCCCTCCCTGATGTTCTCAATTGTCAAAGCGGCACGTGACCAGCGTGTGCCAGGGTCTCTCCTCGCTCGCCTCATGGGGCAGTAAGATGAGAGACCCTGGGAACGAAGTTGAGTTATCCATAGTTTGGTGTTTGCGAAAGAAGAGTTTAAAGAGACTGATACAGGGTGATAACACAACGATCAGCTGTTTTGAGTTTTGAATTATTAACGGTTGATTTCACATGCCATCGCTCTCAGCACGCGGTACAGATCAAATAGCTGATGACGTATTTCCGTCACCGGTATCCTCCGGTCCACATCCAACGAGTCACGTGGTGCTAGTTTCATCCCTTGTCTCTTTTTTTACTCTCGGCACTTCGTGCCTCGTACGGAAAGCTTCGCTTTCCGGAATCGTCGCCCTTCGGGCGCCGACCATTTAAGCGAATAGGATTTCAACCGACGCGATTTGAATTAACAACAGATCGATGCGCGCTACAATTGTACGGCGAATTTAACTAGAAATACGGTCAAATAGGACCTCTGCTCCCTGTGAAGTCAACTACCAGTACTAAATCAGAACTTCAAGAACTCAAGGCTGCAGTTGAAGCACTTAAGACTGAGGTTAAGGCTAAGCCTGGTACAGCCCCCCCAGCCCGAACCAGGCAGAGAAAACAGACGGGGCAGCGGAAGAGGACAAGGAAGACACGAAATGAGACCACGCCCACCCAAGTGTTCAAAGTGCCTTGCGAAGGGAGAACAGTGGTGTAATCATTGCTTAAAATGTGGAAGTGGTAGTCACTTTGCCATTGGTTGCCGTTATGGTGAGTTGTCTGGAGAGCGGCCGTTAAACGGCAACCGGCTGCTTGTGCGGGACCAGAAATAGCCGACATCTCGCATACGTCCCATCAATGTAACTGCTGTGGCGGAGTAGAAATGCAAGCCCCATATCAGCGCTGTTCCCAATGCCAGGTGGTATGGTACTGTTCTCGGAGATGCCAAAAGGAACAGTGGCCGAACCACAAGAATATATGCCAGGCTATTATGGAGTCGTCAATTAGAAGAAACTTGTTCTTTAATCTCTACTCGGTAAAACACGGTAATCCTATCTTGTACTTTTTCTACTCCCTTGTGCGCATGACAGTAACGCAATATACCACGACACTACAACTATCAAGGTGCTAACTCAAAGGGAGAACCCCAAATCCACTGAGACAGCATTTATGAGCCACCTGACAGCGACACAACATGCTAAGATTGTTAACCTTGTTGGAAGAAAGTGCGCCGTTTAGTGTCTCCTGAACGATTCCGAAGTATCAGCTCTTTGGGACACTGGGGCCCCGGTGTCAATAATGACACAGGCAATGTTGGAGGAAACGCTTCTAGGAACAGCAGTGAAAGACATTTCCGGCAAATGGAACCAAGATTCCTTTCATTGGTTGGGAAGACGTGAGAGTACGACTTCCATCACCGACAAAGGAAGGACAGAAAGTTCATATTCCATTTCTTGTTACTGTTGATTGTTTAGAAATGCTAATACTGGGCTATAATGTTATTGAAGAGTTAGTGAAAATGGATAGTCAAGAAGGAGAATCACCCTCAGGATTTGGTATCTGAAGTTCCCTCAAAGCAGCATTTGTAGATGGTGGTGAAAGTCAGTTGAAAGCCTTGATCAGTCTCATCCAAGCCCCAGATGATGACTACCTGAGTGTACAGACGCCAAAGAGAGTTTTTGTCATCCCACGTGACCAAGCAGTAAAAATGTCATGTAGGGGAAACACCGGCCACGTGTTGACTAATGTACCTGTGCTGTTTGAACCTGATGAGCTGTCTCAGTCACCAACTGGACTTGAGATATATGAAACATTGAAAACTGTTAAGAAAGGATCTGTGTCCCGAGTTGACATTGAAGTTCACAACATAAGTGATCACGACATTACTCTTCCGCGTCGTACATTGCTGGGTAGATTGCAACTCATTCAAATCTGTTACGCCTATGAAAGTTACATTAGCCTCGACAGCTGATAGTAAAGAGCCTGAATCTCAATTTGCTGAGGACTTGAACATGGGTATTACAGGAGGAGATACCGAGTCAGACGCCGCTACCCGTGAAGTTGATATGACCGGTCTAACCATGCAACAGCAGGAAGTAACCCTGAAGATGCTGAAAATGGAAGCTGCATTGTTTGCAAAGAATGGTGATGATATTGGATGTATAGAAGATCTTCAGATAGATATTGACTTGTCAGACAGTGCTCCCAGTGCAGAGAAATTATGTCTCAATCCCACGACCCCTTTATCAAGAAGTGAAACACTACATTGAAGAGCTACTCAGCAAGCAGTTCATCACAAAATCACGGCCATCATATTCATCTCCAGTAGTGTGCATCAGAAAAAAAGATGGAACTTTTCGCCTGTGTGTGGACTAGAGAGAATTAAACCGTTGTACCACTAGCTACCGAGACCCAACTCCAAGGATCCAAGAAACTTTGGATAGCTTAGGCGGTAACTCTTGGTTCACAGTACTAGATCAGGGAAAGGCCTACCATCAAGGTTTTATTTTCCCCAAAGAGCCGACCGTACACCGCTTTTATCACTCCATGGGGTCTCTACGAGTAGGTGCGTATACACCTTGGCCTAACGAACGCACCTGCAAATTTCCAAAGGTACATGGAACATTGTCTTGGAGAATTAAGAGACGAAATAGCCATCCCATACTTTGGACGATGTCATTGTGTTCAGTAAATCGTTTGAGCAGGGGGGGGCTGGCAGCTAACTTTGACCTCGCCTGGTTTCTATGATCGCCCAGGTAAAGGAATCTGTCAATCACTTGAGAACCATAGCGAGCATGCGCAAAACGCGAACGCCACGAGTGAAGCGCAGTTTGTTTCGTCGCCATTTCTGTTCATGATCTCTTTTCGATTCGATAATTTTTTTACTCCCTCTACAGTACTTTTTATGACCAGCTCTGAGACAATCAGGACTAAGGGAATGAAGGGCCAACTCTGTGTCAGATAAGCGACAAGTTTCAGGCTGATATTTTCCTGCTGAGCGTGACGAATTTCGCATTTCTCGGTCGCTTAGTTGCCTGCGGGAAATATTGCAAGCTGCTTTTATTCTGCTGTGGAAATTTTAAGGTTCAATACCTCTTATCTTCCGGCACACCGTCGAAAGAGAAGATTTCCTTTGTTATTATTCTTCTCTACTTTCTCAGTGTGGAAAATAGCGATGTCGAACTGTTTCATGTCTGCCTCCGAATGTAAGTCGTTGAATGCTGTTTAATATTTCCCAACTTTTCAGACTAGTTGTATATTTGAACTTGAGCTTACATTAAATAAGCGTTTCTATCTAAAGTTTTGACCGTCTTAAAGTACTTATTAAACGCTGCATTTACTGTATGATTTCGCTGTAATATGTTGAGTTTGAGGACTTTCTACGGGTAATTTAAGTCATGAAAATTGGAAGGCATGCGCAGGTACACATCATTAAAAAAGATTTGTATGTTTCAATAATGCAGTATATAGTGAAGGTTTTGGAAACTTCTATTTCTTACTGTTCAGTACCAGTTTGAATTCTCAAATTTGAAAGCATTCTCCTGCTTGAGCTTTTGTGCAGGAATGCCCAAAATGGAATTGCTGGGCACAGACTCTATCTTATTTAAACTCTTCCTAGGTTGACGTATTTAATTTCATTTACGACTTATTTACAATTTCTTGACCTGTGGGATTAAAGTGTCTATACCGCCAAAAAGTTATTTTAGGTTTTCATCATCTCTTTAACATCTAAAAATGTCTTCAAACCCAAAAAAGTGAATTCCGATGCTTTTTGCCATAAAATCAAGCTTTAAATTTCCCGCCTTGGCCACGCCCAATGAAGATGACCGCGTAAGGTTAGATTGGTGACGAATGACGTCACTTCAGGAATATCTCGAAGCTTTATGCTTTTATTTTGCTTGCTTGACGACCGCATTGCTTCGCAGACTTCAATTTGTTTGTTTTTTGGCGAGAAAAACCCCTCACCACTACTGAAACAACAATTACCTAAACTAGAAGGATCTCGTGATTCCTGACTTGACGTCACGACCCATTCAGAAACCCAGACTCTTTTCTGCACTGACTCACGGTCAACTTCATTGGGTGTGGCTGAAGCGGGAACTTTAAGGCGATATCTTAGGGCGCTAAAATCTCAGAATCCAATTTTTTTTCTTAGAATACCTTTTTACACAGTATAGAGTTATCATAACTATAAAAACCCTGTTGGCGGTATAGACACTTTAAAGAAAGCAGTTTATGCTCACATGCTTTGGCTTGTGTTACGATATTTAAATTTCTGTACCTTTATCTGTACCTGTCAGCGGACTTTCTGCCCCTGTCAGCGGACTTTCTCACGTACGTATAAATTATGTATTTTTGAATCGCGAGTGTGTTCTTTAACCGTTAGCCGGGTGAAATAAAGCTTCGAAACATGGTGTCAGGAGTGGGATAAAAATTTGCCGCGTAACTGCAAGATGTCAGGCGAAGAGGGAGCTACGGCGACTAATATGGCTAGTACAGCGTCCGTTGGAAGTGCACAAATGCAGCAGTCTTCCTTGCCGAGTGGTATACCAATGCCGAAACCGTTAATTCTTGACAACGTTGCCGCTAACTGGAAGAAGTTTAAAAGAGCCTGGGATAATTACGCCGTGGTTGTATGGCTCCAGCGTTTCGACGAAGGATACAAGACTGCAACTTTTTCTCGGCGAAGAAGCTCTTGAAATTTACGAAGGTATGACATTCAACCCGCCCGAAAGTTCGAAAGTACTCAAAATTCGAAGAATGTTCTATTGGCCAAACCAATGAGACGTTCGAGCGGTATTTATTTAACTCCAGATCGCAGAAAGAGGATGGAAGTATCGATCACTATGTATCGGCACTTAGAACACTTGCGAAATCGTGTAATTTTTGTCAGTGTTTACATGATTCACTTATACGTGATAGAATTGTGTTTGGTGTCAAAGAGCCTGCCTTGCGAAAGAAGCTGTTGCAAGAAAGACAACTTACTCTAGAAAACGCAATTGACATCTGCAAAAGCGGAGAAACAACTGCACAGCATTTAAAGGATCTTGCCACAGCTACGGATTCGAATGAGGTACACGCTTTGAAACATGGCGATTAGAGAAAACCAAAATTACCGAAAGACCCAAGAGATTCAAAGAATGCCAAAAGATGCAAATACTGTGGAGGAAATCACGAGCTCAAGAGGGAAAAATGTCCGGCGTATGGAAAGACTTGCGGAAAGTGCGGAAAGAGTAGTCACTTTGCAAGAGTCTGTAAGCAGCGTGGACGAAGAAAAAAACGTGTCAATACAGTCTCAGTTTCTTCCAGTGATTCTGGTGAATCACTGTTTACGGTTCAGTTAACTCCAGAAGTCGACTCGGTGAACGCGATACAGGGCAATATCCCATCAAAGATTACTGCGATTATGAAATTAAAGGGTGGTCCCGAAATTAATTTCCAAATCGACACCGGAGCAACGTGTGATGTACTCAAGCTAAGCTCCATCAAAGGAACGAAGTATGCAAATAAGATCACGCCCACAAATCAAGTCCTCAAGATGTACAACGCCTCTATGCTCAGGCCACTTGGAAAGTGCAAAGTTCAACTGACGAATTCCAGGGATAACAGGAAGTACAAAGTCAACTTTACCATTGTGGAGGATGAACAATGTGTCAATCTGATCGGGAGTAAAACCGCTCAGCAAATGCAGTTAATTACAATCAGAAATGATAAGATCAAGCCGTGTCCCGGACCTGCAGAGTGTGCTTCTACAGCAACTGTGAATGTGAACCTGACAAGAAACCGACAGTTGGAAGGACTTACCTTAGAACACGTGTGCTCCCAGTATGAAGATGTTTTTGATGGCCTTGGCAATCTTGGAACTTCATTGCGACTTGAAGTTGACGAAACGGTTAAACCTGTCCAACAGCCGTTAAGAAGAGTGCCCAAAGCTTTAAGAACCCCGCTTAAAGAGTATCTTGATGATCTGGAAGCTAGAGGTGTTATCGAGAAAGTCGAGAGGCCGACTGAATGGGTAAATTCCGTGGTGATCACAAGGAAGGCTAACGGTAACCTTCGCCTTTGCCTAGACCCTTTGAACAAAGCGTTAAAGAGATGCCATTTCCCAATGCCAGTCATTGAAGACATATTGCCGGAGTTGGGGAAGGCCAAAATCTTTACCAAGGTCGACTGTAAGGATGGTTATTGGCAAATAAAGCTTACAGAAGAGAGTTCAGTTCTTACGACCTTGGCCACGCCCTTTGGCAGATACAAATGGAACCGTATGCCCTTCGGAATTTCACCCGCTAGTAGTAGTAGTAAGTAGTAGTAAATCTTTATTTATCCACGGTACAAAATTCGTCAGCTTTAAAAATACCTAATACTAATATAATAAAAATATTTAAATATAATAAAAATATTTAAATAAAAAAGCTGCTTTCCACGAATGCCGTGCCTTACAGTTCTTTGAGTAATCGTTTAAATTGCCCAAGGGACTCTGCTTCCCTTAAGTTACAAGGAAGACTGTTCCAGAGAATGGCGCCACTATAGCTGAAGCTGTTTTTGTAATAGTTTGTGCGCGGTAATGGAACATTAAGTTTATTTTCAGAGTCCCTTAGGTTATATGCGACTTCTCGCCTTTCAAATCTAGAACTAAGATAGTTTGGAGCCAACCCGTGCAGAGACCTGTAAACCATCGTAGCTCTTTGAAATTGTTGCTGGCAAGCTAGATTTTTCCACCCTAGAAGTTTGAAAAGGTGACCAGCATCTACGTCATAGCTTGAGTAGGTCAAAACACGGGCTGCTCTGTTTTGTAGCTTTTGAACCTTATTCCGTAAGGTTATCCCACAGTTTCCCCAAACAATGTTGCAATAATCAAAGTGTGGCTGTATTAAAGCTTGATATGTTAGTTGTAAGGTCGCCTGAGGGACAAGGTGCCTTATTCGTTTTATGGCCCCAATACCAGAAGCGACTTTCTTTGTTACTTTCTCGATATGGCCATTCCAATCAAGTCTGTCATCGATGGTCACTCCAAGTGATTTTGCAGTAGTGACCTGGCTAACTTCAAAATCATTAATTGCAAATGTCGGGGACTCTGTGAGAGTACTTAGCCTCTGCCTAGATCCGATAAGCATAAATTCGGTTTTAGTCATATTTAGAGTAAGTTTGTTTGCTCTCAGCCAATTGTGAATAGTGAGATATTTCAGCTCCGTTTACATGAAGCTGTTGAAGGCCTTGACGGAGTATATGCAATAGCTGATGACATCCTTGTAGCAGGCGCTGAAGATACCATGAAAGATGCGGTAGGAGATCATGACGTCAAAATTAAGAAGCTGTTGGGGCGATGTCAAGAACGTAACATTAAGCTAAACAAGCAAAAAGTCGCTTTTAAGCAAACAGAAGTGCCCTACATTGGTCATCTGCTGACCTCAGAGGGAGTAAAGGCAGACCCAACAAAGATTGAAGAAGTACCAAGGATGGAGAGGCCGACTGATGTAACTGGTGTTCAGCGGATTATGGGCACCGTGGGCTACCTGGCAAAGTTCCTGCCGAGATTATCCGAGGTCTCACAGCCTCTCAGACAGCTTACCAAGAAGGGAACAGAATGCTTATGGGACGAGATCCATGATAGAGAATTCAACAGGATCAAAGTGATGGTGACAGCTCCGCCACTCCTCAAGTACTATGAGCGTGAGAAAGACCTAGTAATTCAGTGTGACGCAAGCGAAGGGGGCCTGGGAGCTACATAACTTCAAGATGGAAGGCCGCTGGCATACGCAAGCAGAGCACTGACCGCAGCTGAGAGGAACTACGCCCAAATAGAGAAGGAGCTCCTCGCAATTGTGTTTTCCACAGAGAGGTTTCACCAGTACACGTATGGGAGATCGGTTATTGTCGAGTCAGACCATAAGCCCTTAGAAACAATTCTTGCTAAGCCACTCGTCTCTGCTCCAAAGAGATTACAGAGGATGATCTTGAGGCTGCAACGTTATGACCTGGACGTGAGATACAAGAAAGGAAATGAGATGCATCTCGCAGACACCTTGAGCCGGCACTACCCCAAGTTGGAAGAAGCAACTGAGGGTCAAAGAGAACATGTCCTGTTCGCAAGATCTGCGTTCGAGAAGGGGCTGGAGGTCGAGCAAGACGTTCAAGAAATAAATCATTTGCTGGTGAGCGAGCACGAAGCAGAAATGTTCCGCGTAGAGACTAAGAACGATGAAGTGTTGCAAGCTGTGAAGGCCATAGTACAGTCTGGGTGGCCAGCAGAAAGGAGGGAGCTACCACCAACAGTGGCAATATACTATGATATCCGCGATGAATTGGTAATTCAGGATGGTCTACTCTTCAGAGGAGACAGGCTCGTGGTGCCTAAGGCCCTTCGAAAGCGCATGCTTCAGACATTGCACTCCAGCCATCAAGGAATAGAATCAACGCTGAGGCGCGCCAGAGACAATTTATTGGCCCAATATGAAGAGCGATATAAAAGATTTCACCTCAAAGTGCGAAACGTGTGCCTCCTACAGCACAAGACAGCAGAAGGAGACACTCGTCAGTCATGACGTTCCAGATCGCCCTTGGGCCAAAATTTCCAGCGGCCTGTTCGACTTAGACCACAAGAGTTACATGGTGACCGTAGATTATTTCTCTGGTTTCTTCGTGATCGACGGGCTGTATGACCTGAAGGTTTCCACTGTCATTAGGAAACTGAAGACACATATGGCACGATATGGGATTCCAGATGAGGTTGTGTCGGACAGTGGTTCCCAGTACACAAGTCGAGAATTCAAGAACTTCGCCAAGGAGTACGGCTTCAACCACGTGACAACGAGTCCTTACCATCATCAGTCTAATGGTAGAGCTGAGTCTGCTGTTAAGGAAGCAAAAAAGATCCTCAAAAAAACTGCAGCGTCTAAAAGTGACCCCTACCTGGCGCTGTTGGCTCATCGTAACACCCCACAGGAAGGATTCGGTACCAGTCCTGCTCAGCGTCTGTTTAGCAGGAGAACAAAAACAAATCTTCCTACTTCTAGCTACTGGCTGAAGCCTAGCGTTGCAGAAGACACTCTAGGGAAAGACAAGCTGAGAAAGTTGAAGCAGAAGTTCTATTATGACAGATCAGCAAACGACCTACCGAACCTTCAGAAAGACGACGCTGTCCGGATGCAGCCCTTTCGGCTGAACGAGAAGACATGGAGGAAAGCAAAGGTACTCAAGCCACTGGGTAGAAGATCTCATGTAGCGGAGTCAAACGGTCAGCTCTACATCAGAAATCGGAGGCACCTGAAACGTTCTGCAGAGGCGGATAGTGCCCCAGCTGAGGAATGGCCAACGCCTTCAAACCACCATGACTCCAAAGTTAAGGATCACCTCGTCAATGAACAGCCAATGCTGAGGCCAGTGGCGACGACGAAGGTTAATCAGTCCACCACCCCCAGCACTGAGTCAAATAAACATCAGCCCTTATCGACCACTTCAATGAACCAAGATCAAGCCAAAGATCGAGTCAATGATCAGCCCTTGCGGCAACAAGTCTCACCTACAGTCTGAGAAAGCCAAGTCCGTACAGGAAGTGGGAGGTTGGTCAAACCGCCTAGTCGTTATACAGACTTTGTAACTCTTTAGGTCTAACGAGTAAGTAAGTAAGTAAGTAAGTAAGTAAGTAAGTAAGTAAGTAAGTAAATCTTTATTTATCCACGGTACAAAATTCGTCAGCTTTAAAAATACCTAATACTAATATAATAAAAATATTTAAATATAATAAAAATATTTAAATAAAAAAGCTGCTTTCCACGAATGCCGTGCCTTACAGTTCTTTGAGTAATCGTTTAAATTGCCCAAGGGACTCTGCTTCCCTTAAGTTACAAGGAAGACTGTTCCAGAGAATGGCGCCACTATAGCTGAAGCTGTTTTTGTAATAGTTTGTGCGCGGTAATGGAACATTAAGTTTATTTTCAGAGTCCCTTAGGTTATATGCGACTTCTCGCCTTTCAAATCTAGAACTAAGATAGTTTGGAGCCAACCCGTGCAGAGACCTGTAAACCATCGTAGCTCTTTGAAATTGTTGCTGGCAAGCTAGATTTTTCCACCCTAGAAGTTTGAAAAGGTGACCAGCATCTACGTCATAGCTTGAGTAGGTCAAAACACGGGCTGCTCTGTTTTGTAGCTTTTGAACCTTATTCCGTAAGGTTATCCCACAGTTTCCCCAAACAATGTTGCAATAATCAAAGTGTGGCTGTATTAAAGCTTGATATGTTAGTTGTAAGGTCGCCTGAGGGACAAGGTGCCTTATTCGTTTTATGGCCCCAATACCAGAAGCGACTTTCTTTGTTACTTTCTCGATATGGCCATTCCAATCAAGTCTGTCATCGATGGTCACTCCAAGTGATTTTGCAGTAGTGACCTGGCTAATTTCAAAATCATTAATTGCAAATGTCGGGGACTCTGTGAGAGTACTTAGCCTCTGCCTAGATCCGATAAGCATAAATTCGGTTTTAGTCATATTTAGAGTAAGTTTGTTTGCTCTCAGCCAATTGTGAACATTTTCTAAATCTTGATTTAGATGCAACTGAATATTGTCTACATTATCACTTGCGTACGTAAGGTGGGTGTCGTCAGCGTACATCCTCGGCTCACAATTTGAAAGACAGTTTGGAAGATCGTTGATGTATAACAGAAATAATAATGGACCTAAAATCGTCCCCTGGGGTACACCGCAACTTAATAAACAGCTTTGAGAGAGCGATCCATTGATGGAGCACATTTGAGTACGATTCTCTAAATACGACTTAAACCATTGGTGCGCGTTACCGTATATGCCGTAATTGCTTAATTTTGATAAAAGAATCTCATGGTCAACTGTGTCGAAGGCCTTTTTTAGATCTAAGAAAACAACGGCGTTGATTTTACCGCGGTCAATATTGTACGCCCAAGTGTCCGTGGCCTCAAGGAGAGCCGTGACAGTTGAGTGAATAGCGCGAAAGCCTGATTGATATTTACAGATTATATTGTGCTCTTCTAGATAGGCATATAATTGATCATAGACAATTCTTTCAAAGACCTTGGCCATAACTGAAATCACCGAAATTGGACGATAATTGTTTAAGTCGTCCCGATCGCCTTGTTTAAAAAGTGGGGTGACCTTTGCGCATTTCCAGTCATCCGGAAAGATGCCTTGACTTATCGACTGGTTAAAAATATCACGGATAGGAATACAAATGAGATCTGCACATTTCCGAATGAGCCTAGCAGATATCTTGTCAAGGCCAGCTGCCTTTGACTTGTTTAGACGATTCAAAAGTGAGAGAACTTTATTTGTACTGGTCGGATGGAGCTGAAACCGTTTATCTGTGCCAGTGAGGTACTTTTGATAACCATCACTATTTGAGAAATCAATATTGCTAGCAAGTTCTGGACCGATAGTAGCAAAGTGATTATTAAATTGGTTCGACAGCACAGTTGGATTTGTTATTGATACTCCATTTACTTTCAGAGATGTCACCGATTTTTTCCCAGATTTTCGCGAAGTTAGTTCATTAATAGTCTGCCAGGTCTTTTTAGAATCGCCCGTATGTTTGTTAAAACTATTTTGATAATAGGCTTGCTTGGCTAATCTGATTTCGCTATTTACTTTATTGCGTTGTTTTTTAAAAAGTGACCAGTCATTTGAATCATTCGATTTACTTGCTTTAATCTTTAGAATATCCCGATCATGCATTCGTTTCTTAAGCTCAGATGTAATCCATGGGGAACTACGCGCGCGAACACGCATTGTCCTCAAGGGAGCATGCTTGTTAACAATAGATAGAAACGAGCATTTCCATTGGAGCCACATTTGATTGGGATCAGTTGAATTGTATATGTGATCCCAACAATGAGATGCAATATCATTCCGAAAATTTATTCGATTAAATTTTTGAAAGTTTCTGTAGGTTATAGCATTGTGCCCACCAGACATTCCATTCACGGATAATTTTCGATAGGCAAAAACTATGCTATGATCGCTAATACTGATATGACGAACCCCCGAACACACAACTTTATCTGGACAATTAGTATAGATTACATCAATCAAAGTTGCAGAAGTCGGAGTTATTCTGGTTGGTTCAGTGATAAGTTGCTGTAGACCATAAATATCAGTGATATTCATTAATTTGCATGTATTATTGTCATATCGAGTAGCAATCATGTCGCAGTTAAGGTCTCCCATTAGAAAATATTCAATATTTTCGGAATCGAGTTTCCCAATTAAAGTTTCGAAAGGTGAAAAAATACTAATAGGAGAATCAGGTGGTCTATACCACGTGGCAACAACAAACGGTTTAGATCTAGGTTTTCGAATTTCCAGACATAGATTTTCAAGAGTGTCCATGTTTAAATCATTTCGTATGGTAAAATTGATTGAACTTTTCACATAGAAACACACTCCTCCTCCACCGTTTGAAATTCTATCACGTCGAATTATATCATAGCCAGAGATGTTGACCTCATTGTCGCTAATAGTTTCATTGAGCTTAGTTTCATTAATCGATAAAATATCTATTTCGTTATCCGCTAGAAGAATTCTAAGTTGATCTATGTGTGTGATTAATTTATTGATATTTAAAGAGGCTAATTTAAAACCTCGTTGAGATGGCAACACTGAGGTAGGCTCATGAGATTCCCCAGTATTGCGTTTTGTACATTGAATAGGCACGGCATCGGTGGATAGCGCATCATTTCAACCTAAACTCATCTGAAAGTTCTTAAAAAACTGTTGATTACCTTTAAAATTAAGATGTAGTCCGCCCCTGTTAAGTTCCTTTTCGGAGATGTTTTGATGCTGGATAAATTTCCATCCATTCTGCCGGCAGTAGAACTTCAGTTGTTTATTAACTGTTTTCACGGCTTCATTGAATCCGTCTCTTCTTTGCACGAGCTCAGATATAATTACTGTGGCATCGGATGAGTTTTCAATTTGTCTGGCGAGATCTACCACTGAGCCGGCAACTTGTTGTGGTTCTTTACTTTTGAGATCATTAGTGCCCACATGCAGAATCACTTGGTCCGGTGAAAGCTCCAAATTAGGTTTAAGGTAATCCTTCATAGCTTTGGTGGTGGCACCGGAGAACGATTTAACCACCACCCGATGACCAACGGCTTTTCCTAAACGTGTACCTTGGATATTCTTTATCATAGAGTCTCCAATCAACAAGGTAGTACTTTCGTTTGCTGACGTGGAATTTTCCGTGTCTTCATGGGCGTTGGATTGTGCTTCACTGATCTTCTTTTTCCGTGTTTTGTTCTTTTTCTTTTTCTTTTTCGCGTCAACGGTTTGCCATTCGTTTTCAGGATTGGAGCTCTCATTAGACTGGGCATTATCACTCTTTGAGTTTCCTTGAGGGGCAGTTACCTCGTAACTCTGATTCCTCTGTTGTTGACGCTCTCCTACCTTCATTTCCTGCATAATAAGCTTTAATGCTAATTTTAGGGAGTCGTTTTCCTGTTCCGCGGACGATGTGCGGGTCTCAAGAGACATAATTTTCATTTTCAGCGCATTAATTTCTTTATCTTTGTTGCATAATGCTGCCTGTAACTTTTCACACTTCCCTTTCTGTTTCATAAGTTCTTCTTCTTCGTTGCCAATATTTTCTTGATTTTGTGGATATCTCGATAAGGAACTTGTATTATCATCGACCTGCTTCTTTAATACCGTCAGGCTGTATTTTATGTCTCTCAGCTCAGCAAATAAAGAATTTTCTGATCCCGAGTACGTTCCATTATCCGTTGTCTGTTGGTTTTCATTTTGGCTTGTGGGTCGATTTGGCGAATCGGTTGTCATCTCCGGCTTGTCCTGAACCAGTTTGAACAGTTTTTCTTTTAAAAATGGACCATCTTGTCCTTGGAAAACAAGAGTAAGTTGTTTCTTGAAGTACCAGGTTATAACAAGCTTATCATTGCAACTTTTAAATTGCTTATTATTTCCGCCGGGCGACGTCCACTTTCCTTGCTGCTGAAGACAGTTTTCAACAAAATTCTTCAAAGATTCTAAGTCGCTTGTCCATATTAACCGTTCTCCGTTCGGCTGGAGGTATTGCCAATCAGAACCATCAAGTTTAAGCTGGTATAACTCGGTGTCTGGCTCCCCAACGGCTTCGTTGTCGGAGCCAGAAATATCATGACCTTCCGCCATTTTGTCACACCTATAGTGACTTTTTAAGAGCGACTTGCTGTAACGGTCATCTATACCTATGCAAGAAAGAAAAAATCGATTTTCTGAAAATTTGTCAGGAAGAAGATTTTTACTAACTTGTTCCAAAACAGTAACTTTGAGGTTGTTTGGATTTTTATTTTCTTCTCCAGACCGCCTTTCGTATTTTGCCCCTAAAAGAGCCAAACTCGGCCCTGAAATTGCACTTTTTGAGAAGCTAGCAGGCCAAAATGCTGTGCGTGGCTGGAAAAGCTAACCCATATTATTAAAATATAATGTTTTAGTACTTCTTTCGCGTTGTCAGATCCACATGTAATTTGAACCTGAATTTTTAACAAATTTTCAAAATTATATGCGACGGCGATGTCGCGTCACGTTTAAAGTTAGGTCAAATTCGTGGACCAAAAAGTCAATCTGGTACATGGATTTACCTCCCAAAACTGTTTTTCTGGATAAAAGTATCACTTCATCTCACTTTTTATCGCAAATTTAGCTTGGGTAAATAAAACGCAAAAATTTGACAGCGTCTTGAAACCAGACACCTGAGCTAATCGCTTGACATTTTGACCTTTCACGCCGCGATAATTATCTCGAACGTTGACCCTGAAATGTTTGCCTGTGGGTCTCAATCCGGTTAAATAATATTGTTTTAAGCCTCTAGATATCAGTTATAGCAATTTAAAGACAGTTTCTAGCTGCAAACGAACATGTTTAGCAAAGGCTAATTTTGAATAATTAAGCTTAAACAT